>JAKUCV010002121.1:3430-56510 GCA_028386065.3 Turnera subulata | reverse complement strand
ATTTGCAAGGTAAAATCATCAACTAAAAGCAAAACGGAACCCATGTGATTGATATATCAGTAAATTAAATAACAGTATTATAACTCCCAAAACGCGTAAACCATGAGAATTATACTTACATTTCCATCTACATCGCTATATACGTACCAACTTCGGGCCATATTGATTATCTTCAGAAGAAAAGCTGAAGATAATCAATATAATTACAAATCAAGCAATGATTGCAATCTATGATTGGAGGAAAATCTTCACCGTTTGTTACGCTGTTAATATCATGTGACTACTAGCTAGGCTGTGAAAGGTCATGTGCGGGTAAAAAGAAGGGACTGAGGTTTTTGTACTAGCAATGGCTTATTATGGCATCCTCTGTTCACTGCCCGCGGGGTACAGGCGCTATGGCCTATATATGGTGAAAGGAAGGGGCAAAGGAGGCATTAGGGGTTAGACAGGGGAGATTAGGGAGGAGAGAGAGATGTAACGTGAAACAGGAATGTGTGGTCACTTTCAGGTTTTTTGTCGTTACACAGATGCAAAAAATGGTGGGCCACGTGAGTTGACCCCGCCACTCACGTGCAAAATTACAAAAGCACCATATATGATATAGGCAAACACTTCCTTCTGGTGGGCCGACCAAACTATATTTGGGAGCGAGGCTGGGTCCAATCATGTGTTAATGGAAAAACCATAAAAGAAAAAAAAAACTAACACATAAATCATAATAAATTTTGATTGGATTGTCCTCCGACTGACAAAAGAAACGTAAAATGTTTTTTTTTTTTATGACTCGAATAATGTACCGGTGAATTCTTTTGAAGCGATCTTGTACTAGTTGGGGAGGTACACTGCTGGGATGGTCATTTTTTATGTTTGTTTATGTTTGTCAGTTATGGTGGCACATGCTATAAAGTTATTTATATGTCAGTATTACCAAAATTGAGTAAGGGTACTTATCCTCTCTTCCTATTACACGTTAATTAAATGGCACTAAACTGACGAAATCAACATTTTCAAAAATTAATTACATCAGGTTAGAAGTATCCAACTTGGTCCCTAACCAAGGAATTGTAGGACAGCCAAAAGACGTCATGCATGAAGGGCTTGGAACCAATGCATTAACAATGTTTTTTTTTTATGCTAAACATTAACATTGATTTTCCATCATTAATGAACTGGTAATAATATAGGTCGGAATAGGAAAGACATAATGGCATGAGAGGATGAAAAAAAATTATCTAAATTCTTTACTTGCAATTTGTTGGATTGTTATCTATGGAGTCCGCGATAGGTTTGTCAGTTGGAACAAAGAGAGGTTAAGACATTAGACAAGAAAATTGTCATGCATTAGTAATCATGATGATATACATATAGCCATCTACTATCTTATGATTGGATGTTGATTTAACTATTCAACAGAACATGATATGGTATTACAATAACCAAAAGTCGCACGCAATAGCCTGTAGGGTTTACCAATATAACAGTTGAGACCATAAGCCTCTCTACTACACCCCTAGGAGGTACATTAAATTATTGGAGATTCCAGTGCACCCAGACAGCGCAACAGGTTCATGTACAGAAATAAAAGCCATGGCTTTTTCCATTCTATATATCTAGCTTTAGGTTCTTAATTAATACAATGAACTCAACAAAGTTCTTCGTCGCGTGTCATTGATAACACGATAATTTGCGTGACACAAGCAAAGAATTATAAATTTATTAACTGAAAAGAACAATCCGAACATGGAGCAGGACGCTAGTAGCCACAATGTTCGTCCTTCCATTCATATAATTAATCCAAATTAAAAGAAATTTAATTTAAAAGAAAATAGACTTGTCCTGCTGTTCCTAGAAAATTCTACTACCTCTATAAAAGAGAAATCATGCCAAAAATTAAATTTAGGCATGTGTAAAAGTTTCTGATACATGTAATCCGCAGGTTCTATAATTTCAGGTGGTACAAAATTTTTAAACTTCCATGTGCCTCACATTACCCTGCAAAATTTCAAGAAACGAAGACCAAAGACAGAGACACACCTTAGGAGATGACAGACAATAGACAAGACAAGTAACTATCCAGTTAGGGAGGAGCAAAAGCGAGCGCGACAATAGCGCAACCCACCAGGACTTTGGTGTCATTAAGGTTTTTAGTGCAAAGTTTATTTAATTACACTTACAATTAATAATTGCGGTTTTGGTTTTTAGTAACGGAGTTTGGGCTGGACATTCCTCTGCTAAGGAATCCGTTTAGGGATCAGTTAACAATCCTTTCTTTTTTGCGTGTCTTAGGATAACATTACAGCCTTTTCTTTATCTTTCTCCATAATCTATTACCGAGACAAACCCCGCTTTAATTATTTGCTTCCCCGAAAAGACTTTTCGGGAGGAACAGGTGTCAGTGATTCCGCATAAACCGCTCCACATCACGTGATTAAAAATGCCTGCCCACCATCACGTGGCCAACTCACCGTGCGATTGTGCTGGACCCCACTAATATTGCCGTGATCCCGTTATGCCCTCGCCCTCTTAACGGGAAAAAAAAATACTACCTTCTTCTATGGGTGGGAGAATTATTATGAGCATCTATTTCTTGCTTAATAGCGTCACTTTTATCTTCTTTTTCTTTTCTTTGTGACGTCCCTGGCTTCACAGATTGTCAAGTTTCATTGTTTTCAGGGACCATGGCCGTTTGATTCTCAATAAAGAAAAACAAGAGAACCGAGGCCGTTTAGCCCTAAAGAAATGAATGAAAGTGCTTGTTTGTGCTAATTAATGTAAGCTGCCAAGTAGTATTTGATAATTAATGTGACAAAGCCACAATTTCACGTGAAAGCCACAATCTAATGACTAAACCCCCTAAACCAATGATTTATCCACACCACGCCGGCCCATTTTCTCTCTTCCAATTACAAGCATCCACATCTACTACTGGTGATATGGTCACATTTTTCCTATAACCCAAGCTTTTACTCTCTTTTTTCTTGTGTGGGATTGCATGGTTATTACGTTATCGCAAAAATGGGAGAGGGGAAAGGTTATAATTTTGGAGGGGGGGTTGGCCATGTGATGGGCATACGTCTGCAACAAACAAAGTGACGTGACAAGACTACTGTCCGCCGTAGAAGATAAATAGTAGTAGTAGAAGAATTGGGCAAAGTAAAGGCGTGAGTATGTGTGTGTGTTGTGGTTAACAATAATACGTGGGCGTACGTAGTGCACGTGAGTTAGGGGAGGCCGGGTGGGTGTTGATAGCCTGATAGGGAGACGCAGCAGCTGCTCACGTGCGCCCATCCCCTGCCGTTCATCTGCCACTCTGCCTTTGCCGGCTCGCGTGCGGTGGGGACCCCTCTCCCTCTCCCTCTCTTCTCCTCCTCTTTAGCAAATTCTCCAATTGCTAAGCAAAAGCCCAATTATCCCCCAAACGGCCAAACCCACCCACCCGTATGCCATTGCTTTGTTTGTTTTTTTTTTTTCCTTCTAAGAATCAATAATCCAATCCTTTCCCTCCATTATATATATGCTATGACGTCGTTAGTGGGCGGGCGTTAACGTTTTGGGCTGGCCATTGGGTGTTGACGGTTTATGGGGTTGCCGTGGGTCTGTTAGATGGTCAATTCTTATACCTGTAAAATCAGAGTGAAACGACCGGAGTTAGGATTACGTTGCACTGATTTTGTGGCGTTCGATTCTAGTTATGTTCATGACCTAATCATGTGTTATTGTGTGGGGATGGCTTTTGAGTTCCGATTAGGTGTTTAATGTACAGTGATTATGCGACACTTGTCCCGGTACTCATTTGGGTGATTCTGGTAAAGTATAGACTTTGTAAAAATGAAATAAAAATAAAAATCATTGCATTCTTTTTTGTCGGGAAAATAGTCGCATTAGGAGTACTTTAACAGGAAAAAGTGGCGCGTATAATCACTAATCAACAGAATAGCTTAGTTGGCCTAATATTCCTTGAGGGGATAAACTCACTCGTGAATTACACGGGTTATAATAAGCATTTATGTGTTTAATGCTACGTCTCCCTTAAAATCAATTAATGTGTAAAGAAACACAAACACATTAATCGAGCACAAGGCAATTTGGTTTTTCTTAACCATATGGATAAGAAAAAAAAAAGAGAGAGGTCGTATATATAGATCATATGTAATTTCGGTGGCCTTTTGTTTTCTTCTAATTGAATTTTCCGAAAACTTTCACCAATATTTTTCTCATTCAATGCAAATGTTAGCAGGTGTGGTGATGCTATTGGTAGTGTAGTGTTGTTTCATATAAAAAAATTCCCATATTTGATTAGCCTCTAACGTATATATGTTCACAATATTAAATACTTGACAACTCGAGAAAATTGGCTAGTCTTGTGCCACAAGAAAAATGTATTTTATTATCGACAGAAGAAATCGTTACTCGGGGAAAAAAATCTTAAATTTAACTAATGAAATCTGGATTTGGATTTGGTGCCAATCCCCATGCGCATATTGAGCAGCTGCCTGTGTTCAGTGTTCCATTTTAGGATCATTACAATTCATTCCATTGCGTAGGCTGTGGGGGGTAGTTTCGGTAGAAAAGAAAAGGGGGTATGGGCGTGCCTTGGTAGTATTTTATAAGACCAAACTGTACGTGAGGCACGTGCTGTAAGACTAGGCGGTGGCGCCTCTCTCTTTCACTCTTTCTCTTTTCTCGTGACGGTGTCACGTGGGGATGATAGGGGGACCCGCAAGAACCAAAGAAAAAAAAATACCCCGTCAAAAAAGTAAGGCAAAAAACCGCTTAGTGGGGGCATCATGTGCTCGACCTCCCCAAAGTGACCTGTCGTCTATGGGTCGTTCAAAATATTTTAACATTATTATTATTAAGGAAAGGGAAAGAAGTGTGTGGGGGAGGGAGGGGGAGGTTGGGTGTTACTTGATGACGTGGCAGGTTCTCACGTGCCGGGCTCGCGTGCTTTCCTCTTTGTTTTTATGGGTTTGCCTGGCGATAACTGGTAAGACGTGGCCCCACTAGAAGTGGGACAAGTGTCTCAATCTACTGTGGCAGCCAAGATTCGTGAGGGGTTTTCTTTTCTTTTTTTTTTTCCTTTTTCCTCCTTGCCAATTTCTTTGTAGTAGATTCATCAAGAAAAAAAAATGCTTTGTGGATTAGCTTTCAGTTTTCATGGGTAGCACTTTCAAGCTTTTTTCCTTGAGCACATTGAGGTCATTGATGGGGATGGACCACTGGGTGGCCCACTTTGATGGCACATGGTACGGCAGGAGATGCCTTTTGTTTGTGATGTTGTCAAATTATCTTCTGGGCTTTTGTTTTTGGGCCTGGGCTCTTTATCGCAACGAATGGGGCTTTGATGTCTATCCTCGGTTCTAAATGCATACTTTTCGTGGTGGTCAAAATTGCAGAACTCTAAGCCGACCAAAGTGTTGTCAGTTGTCACCAACCATGAATGATTAATCCCACCTAATTGAAATCTCCAACTGGAGTATAAAATGAACCATAGTCTCACACTAACAACCCACTCGCATAGCACTTCAAATTAACTTTAAAGAAACTATATCATTTGCTTAGTTGGATAATCCACTCATTCAGAATATTCAAGGTTGGTGTGGACAATGAGCAGTGTAAAGAATGTAGAATCTCATTATATAAACCCAAACACCATTGCATGATTTCAAGGCAGTGATCTATCATTGATTTGTTAAGCATGTTAACGAATCTAAACCCATCCTCCTCACTTAGTTCTAATGTGGACTTTAAGTTTAATCTACTTATGAAAATGGGGGTAATGGAGCCCAATGAAGATTATGATATTGTTTCAAAACTCATATAGCCTACAGCTATTAATAAAGTCAAACGATATGTCAAGTCCCAGGCCCCTTAAAATCTAAAACAGGTTACTTTAAAGCAAGAAACCAACCAAACTATATACTGGGACTAATGCTTACAAGGAATTAAATGGTAATAAAAACTAGGCTTTGGGCCTGCACAACATCCTGGCCCAAGCTTAGCCGAAGTCAAACTAAGAGCAGATTCAGATAAATTGCGCCTAGGTACAATTGTCCTACAAGCTATCAAAACTTGACGGAGGATGCCCGGGACTTGTTGCAGAATCTGCACAATTTTACTAGGGGGCCTGGTTACACTTCACTTCACTAGCCTGCGGGAAGAATTCAATAACTCATCAATGGATGGTATTCGTTTCAAGCGTTTTTCTTTTACTACGTTTCATTCAAGTATTATTTTCTCATTCTCTATAAGGCACTTTAATTTCTTGTACTTATAATCAACATTATATTTAAACAGTAAGCACAGGCCTTCAAAACCGTGAACCGTGTCAAAATACAATCAGGCTGTGCTTATTAGAGGTCATCGAGCCCTTCTTTTGGGTATGGGGACAACAGATGTAATTCCCGCTATTCTGTCAATTTAGTATTAAAAATGCAGGTCGTTAAAGACAGAGCCCACGCCTTTCACAAAAGTCACAAGTATTGATTGTTATCCTTTTTTAATGGCAGTAAATGACATCTCCATCTCCAATAAAAGTGATGTTGATCATAATTGACGACTTGTGGCTCAATCGTAAAGACTTTACCCTGCCATCTTTAGGATTGGAGTTCGAGTCCCGACGCTTTCAGTCAAGCCCCATTATAGTGTGATGTGGTCGAATATGGCCTTCCACAGTGTGGGATGGTGGCCGTTGAGCCCGGAGTCTCCCCGACACTATGACGCGTAGCAGGCGAGAGGGTGTCCGCTGGTGCCCCGGTGGGCGGTCTCTCCTATAAGGAGGGTCTAATGCCAGGATGTAACCGGTATTGACTGGGGCCGGGATCACTGATGCCTTTTTTCTTTGCGACAAAAAAAAATGTTGATCATAATTGTTTTTTTCAACAATAGACTGCTATCCGTCACTATTAATTATTAAAGAGGGGATATGAACTTAGTGCAGTATTAGTAGTGTTTGGCTAGTTTTTGCTTGGCGTTTTGTACAAATCTTTAAAGTTACTACATCAATATAGTCGCAGATTAGCATTAAAAAAACAAACTAAGGCACAATCAGTACACTACTTCAATGGTACTGGGCTGGCCGCAAAACATTAGAAGAAAACCTAATATTCCGATAAATCTAAGAAAAGCATAAGTACTCTCTGTTCTAAACTGAAGATTTGAGAAAACACAACCTAAGCATTCGCTCCTCAAAAAATTACTGAACCATTAAGGATATACTAGCCATACCTCCACTTGCTACATCTGCAGATATGGCCATAAATATAATCGACAAATTTGCGTCCAAAATGGCAACATTATTATTGCTCTGAAAAATTCAAATGCACATTCTTAACCTGGTAGTGGCAGCGACCAAGTAGATATACCAGAGACGAGAGGTTAACAAGCCAATATTTCAAAGCTGATTAAGCGTGTTAACCAAATCATCTAAATCCTTTTGAGAGCTCCCTCCTTTAACAGCATTCAATGCCGCCTCTCTTAGCTTTTTAGCTTTCGCTCTTTCTGGCCGATTCTCTTCTACAGACAAGGACAACACGCGAGCTAACTCACCCGATTCGGGAATCTTCTTTGTACCACCGCCAACTCGGATCCCTATCCCCAAATCATCAACCAACAACTGCTCGTTTGAGTACTGGTCTGCACCTAGAGGCCATGTCAGCATCACTACTCCCCCCACAGTTATCGCTTCAAGCACCGAGTTCCACCCGCAGTGAGTCAAAAACGTGCCCACCGCAGGGTGACTCAGTATATCAACCTGCGGAGCCCAACCTTTGATTACAAATCCCCTCTCACCCACACGATCTTCAAAATCATCGGGTAGTTTGCCGTAATCGCCCGATGCGTGTCCTTCTCCGAGATGTTTTATGGACCAGACAAAATCGATCCCACTTTTCTCTAGGGCCCCTGCCAATGCATCCATCTGTTCTCGCGTTAGCTTTGCTCCGCTGCCAAAACACACATACACCACAGAGTCATCTCTCTTCTTGTCGAGCCAGGAGAGCAGCTTGTGACTCGGCACCGAGCTGGACCCGCCGCGCGCGCTTTTCGTTTCATCGCCAAGTGGGAGGAGCGGACCCACAGCCCACACGCGATCGTCTCCGAACTCCTCCTTCATGTGATTTAAGTAAACCCTTTCCAAGTCGGAGAAGGAGTTAAACGCGATGCCCCAACTGGACATATTAGACAAGAAGCTTTCCTCGAAGGAGATACGATTCGGGTCTTCCTTTTTATATTCTCTGTACAGGTGACACAATTGCCACCATGGCTGAGACGGGGATTTGGGTAGTTTTTCGAATGACACGACGGAACGCATGTCGTTGGGGTCGTCATAGTGTGGCTTCTCGCGCCACATGGAGGCTAAGATGGAGACGCCAAACACACCGGAGGGGGAGAAGGCAAGACGTGGGAGGCCGACCTCATCAGCCAGTTGCTTGGTCCACCCGAGGAAAATATCGGATATGATTGCAGAGATCGGAGGCGAAGTATGGGTTCGCAACCATTCGAGAATGAAAGGGTAGTGTTGGTGGTGCAGGGAGACGAGGAAACCAAGAAGGCCTGAAGCCGGGTCTTTAGGTGGTAGGGCGCTAGGGAGGAGTAGATGCTGAAACTGAGAGGGGGAGTATAGAGAAAGTAGTGGATCAAGTAAGTGAAGATTGTTTGGAGTGACCAGGAGGGTGATGGTTAACCCACGGATGAGCAGTTTTTGAGCGAAATCAAGGAGCGGGATGAAGTGGCCTGGAGCTGGGACTGGGTAGAGTACAACGTGTGTGATTTTGGAGGACATGGCTGCGCTTTCTTTCAAGTTTTGAGCCTAAATTGGCTGTGAATGAATACTCTTGTTTTTTCTTTATTGGACAGAAGGTATGAAACCTGAAGACTATATATGCATTTTTTAATCGATGAAAACCTTTTTTTTTCCTTCTCTTTTTTTGTTTTCCATTGGTGGGTGAGTCTAAGGATACACGAGGAGTGAACCCAAGGCCACGCTCAAGGAGAACTAAATCATTTACTACCAACTCCACATTATTAATTTTTTTTTCCTTTCTATCGAGAGCTGTTTGTGTGTAGGAAAAATATTGGTGGCCTCTTGCTCGTTTCGGTTGTTTTTTTTTTTTTTTATGATACGTTTTGGTTGGTGGAATGAATGGTTGTTTGAGTTGCTTACTCGTGGCCCAATCACGCTCACAGGAAAGAGAGATGGGCAAACCAAAGGGTATGGTAAAAATACCGTTGTGCCATTACGTCGATGATCTTCAACCCATGTGATGCACTTAATGCAATCAAATGTTTTTACTATTATTTTATCAAGAGAAAAGGGAGGCAACATGCCCCTTCCATGGCTATATAAAGCATGGCCGCGCTATAATCATACACTTATTACCATTGAGATAACCCCCAGTTCCCTCAACAATGGATTTATGCAGTATCTCATCATCCCATGGGTTTTACATTCTGGAGAGCTCATTTTGCGGGAAGCAAAGAAAAGCATCTTCCCACATCTCAGGAGGAGCATGTCATTCATAATATATACTAAAACCAGAAGAGAATTCACGATTCCTCGTGTTTTGCTGGCATGAATTTCGTTAGGCAAATTCTGTATCATAGAAAGCCTTAAATCCTATGTATGTTAAACAACAAGATCGGCTTGCTTTACCATTTAGACACAAATAACTAATCACTTTGATTTTAAAAGTAAGTTTCAAGTCACTAGCAAGAAATTTAAAAATGGAAAATCAGAAAACGAAAGAGTTTGGACAGAAATAATTAATAACTTGGATTTTAAAAGCAATTTTAAGTTCGAGGGCACTAATAGAAACTTAGAAAGGAAAATCGGGATATGAAAGAATTTATGAGATATCCTAAATAGTTGTCACAGAGAAATTTAGAGAGAGAAAGCAATGGAAAAATAAATTTATTTGTTTTTTTTCATAAGCATAGTAACAGATGACATTTTTTATATTGGGAAAAATTTAATATTTAATCTCTGCTACAAATTTAGATGAAAATTTCATATTAATCTGTACAATGTTTAACTGTATTAAACGGTATAAAATGAAAAGCACAGGGTCACTATACTTGAAATTCTTAAAATTTAGGATTAATATTTTAAATTGCATACTTTTTATCTTATTTATTCCTTTTCCTGTTATCTCAATGAATATTGATAAATTGATGATAATGAAGATAATATATTACAGAATACTGATGGGCCTGAGATGGAAAAAGAAATAATTCAAAGGACTCTACGAAGACTGTAACAGTCAGGGTAAAAATTTGAATTTTTACCGGGACTGTAAAAGTATTTTTACAGTAATTTACCTTTGAATTATTCTTGGGTAATTAATTCAAGGTAAATCGAGTGTTGTTTTTCGAAACCGAGGTTTTTCCCGCGCTCGAGATTTTTCCGTGGATTTTACGGACCAAAGTTGGTATTTTTCGGGTTCAGGAATCCTCAGAAAAATCACACCGGAAAATAACTAAGGGGGTATCAGTTATTTTCTGGTCCGGATCGGACTCGCCCCATAATGCACACAAGCTGCATTGTTGAGGCAAGTCACCATTTTCCTGTGTCATCACCCGCCATCACAGTATTCATTTTCAATAAAAAGAAAGCAGGAAGAAAGGGAGAAGGAAGAGGAGAGGAAGAGAGGAAAAAAAAAAAGAAAGAAAAAAAAAAGAGAGAGGGAGAGAAAAAGAAAAGAAATAAAAAAATAAGGAAAAAAACAGAGAAAAAAACCGAGAGAAGGAGAAGAAAAAAAAGAAAAAAAAAAGAAAAGAGAAAATGTAACGACCCGGGTAAATTTTCCGTGATTTTCACCAAGTTGATTTAACTTTTACTGTGGTAAATAAATTTTATCGCGGTTAATCGAAATATTTTACCAACCCGAGTTAATCTCCGATATAAATTTTTATCATTTTTACTACTCCATAGATGATTAATATTATTCTACCATTATTATTTTCCAAACCAACAGTAATAATAATACTTTCATTATTATTTTGGACGGAATACTTGTGTTGCAAAAATAATATTTACTAATTATAATTTTAAACGCCGTAATTCGAGGATTCTATCGGACTGAGCTTTTCCGAGAGTTTTTCCGAGAATAACCGAACTTCGTTTTGATCACTGAGGATACGCGACATTCTGGAGTTTCATTCGATAACCGAGCCTCGGAACTATTTTCGAGGGTTACTCGGGACTTTCGAGCCTCCTCCAAGGCTTACCGAGCCTCGGTTTTCAAAACCGAGACTTGAACAACGCTCAGGAGAATTAATCGGATTTTCTAAGCTCAAGTTGTATTTTTGGACTCGGGACGGAAATCCGGACCGGCCAATCGTGGCTTGCCACGTGGCCACTCTCCTTTCTCTTCTCCTTTCTTTTCTTTCTTTTCCTCTTTTCTCTTCTTCTTCTCTCTTCCTTTTTTCTTTTTTTTTTTCTTTTCCTTCCAGCCGCCCACACTTTTCTTTCCCGTGACCAACCGGCCCCCATCTTTTCTTCTCTGTTCTTCTTTGTTTCCTTCTCCTTTATCTTCTCTGCCCCACACATCCCTCTCTTATTTTCCCCTCAATTATTTTCTCTGCTTCTCCAAATTTGCTTCCTCTGCCATCTCCCCCTCTCGCATCCCTCACCTGCCCCATCGGCAGGCTACGTTGTTCTTTGTGCAGGAATGCATCATGGCAGGCTGCGGCATCTCCTCTGACGGATTTGGATCCATAGTTGCATCGAGTCGATTTATACTGTTGTTGTAATTATTAAAATTGCTTCCGCTGTGCTTTTGATACTGTTGTACCAGAGGTCGGGTGACATGATACTATCTTTGGGCCGTTAGGCCAGATTATCCTGTTGTATCTACTGTTTGTGCCACGTGTCGGCACTGTTGTTCGGTAAATACTGTAGGTTGGGTAAATAGTAGTTGGGGTGTTTCAGAAAAAAAAATAGAAATAGAAATCGAAAAAAAAGAGAGAAGAGAGAAAATAGAAAAAAAAAAGAAAAATGAGGAGGAGCTGCCGCCCGAGCCACCACCTCCACCACGACCAGCCACCACCGTCGCCTCCTCTTCTCGCCGCAGCCGTGAGCCTCCACGCGACACCACCTGCAGTCGCGTCGTTCCACTTCCCTCTCCTCCTCGACGCTGCAACCCGAAGTCGCAGCCGACGCCGTCCTCCTCGCACACGACCACCGCAGCCGACGCGCACGAGTTGCTGCCGCTGCAACTCGCCCCGCCGCCATCTTCCTCGACGCCACGCTCGCATGTCCGGCGACGCCTCTTCCGCGTTGCCTTCGCCAAGTCGTCTCCTTCGCGCCTCGATCTGCCGCCCCGCGTCGACGTCACCTCGCCAAGGTGAGCAGACCTGTTTGGAGGTGGACTCGACCCGGTTTCGCGTGGGTTGACCTGGATGCCTGGCGGGTTGGGTCTCGCGGGCTGGGTGTTATGGGTTGGCTTGGTTGGGCTGTGTAGCTGGGCCTGTGCGCGGGCCTACACCTGGGTTCCTGTTGGGGCCTGGGTTGGCACTGTACAAGGCCTGGGCTGACACTATTTGGCCTAGTCCGGGAATTTAAAAAAAATATAATAATAATGATAAATATAATAAATATAAACTGGAAAAATATATATAAATATATTATGGAATATATATTTTCTGGAAAATATATATATAGTGTATGGTTTATATCTTTTGAAAATTATTAATATTTGATAGATAGATTTGATATACATACACTATGGATATTTTTCAAAAATATATGAATAACTAATTTCTCTAGAAAATTATGGAAAATAATATTTATGGAAATTTTATGATTTTAATTTTCCTAGAAAATTGGTTAAATACTTTCTGGAAAGTAATATAATTATATAATATATGATAATATCCTTTGAAAATTACTATATAGTAATTATTTTAGAAAAGTACACATATACTATAAATATTTTGGAAGTATAAGCATACGTTATATTTTCAGGAAAATATGTTATAGTAATTATATTTTTGGAGAAGTATAATTATTTTATATAAATAATTTTGAAAATATAAATACATATCTTTCCAAAAAAAATATTTTATGATGATTATAATTGTTGGAAAATGATAAATATCTTTATAAAAATATTTTGAAAAGAGTTTTAATTGAAGTATTAAATACCAAAGTAATATTCAGATATACGCACGATATATTATTTTCGGAAAAGGATTTTAAAACGAGTGAAGATAATCCTATGAAATATAACCGGGACGTATAACCAAGGGGGGTTTAATCTATAATTTAAGGCATCGTAGCATACCTATTATGTGCATCTTATGTGTGCTTTTGTTATTTGTTATATAGGTTTTGATACCGGGCAGCTTCCCGAGGAGCCGGCTTTGGACCAGTTGATGTTTTCAGAGTTGAGTAATCGGCTAAGGTGAGGGATGTTGATCCCTGGGATTTGGATTTTGGATAATGATAATATAATTGTCACGTGGTAAGTAGTGGTACGACTCGATGGTTTAAGACTATTTCGTGGTGGCCATGATCTGGGTTACTTGTGATAAGCATGTCTATGCTTGGGATGTCTATTTCGTGATTATATTTGGGATGTCTATCCCTAGGTTACTATTTTGGGATGTCGATCCCTGGGCTCTCTTGGTTTTGATCTGGCACCCGAAATATGTTGAGAACCGGGTCTGACCCCTAGCTTATCCGTGACGGGGCTCGGAAAGATAAAATTGGAAATTGGATTTTTGTTCAAATCTTTTTGGTCTTGGACGAGTTTTGGGTCGAGTCTTTTGGATTGGTGTGTTTGGCTGTTGTGCCTATTTTCGACCTTGAGTAATTCAGTGTTGCATATTGATTGTCTATCCATGGTTGGTGGGCACTTCGGACTCACCCCTCACCTGAGGGCTTTCATCCCGTAGATTGAGTTATTTGTGGTTCAGGTATGGTGCATTCCAGACAGGCTGCGGCGTTATCCCTCGAACAGGACTCGGATCCATTAGTTTGCATCAGTGTTGCATACAGTGTCTTTGTGAGTTTTAAAAGTTTTCCATTGTGCTGATTATTGTTATTGTTGGGCCTTGGGCCGGTTGTGATGTTATTGATGTTCCTGAGCTTGGATGACGGTTTTTATATTGAGCCGAAGGGTCGGATTTCTGATGTTTATATTTTGGGCTGTTGAGCCAGAGTTTCTGTTGTATACACTGTATGCTGGGCTTGTTTGGTCGGGTCGTTATAGTTCCGGCACGTGTTACTATGTATAGTAAATACGGGTCGGGGAGTTTTATTTTGGTAGCAGAGCGGGCGGTAGGTCCTTGGGTGATTGTTTTGCTTATTTGCTGTGCATAGCTCGCTCCATATATTTATTATTTTGCATTTATATCATTTAGTTAGTACATGATGGATCCAGTCGAGGGACGCCAGCTTGCCACAAAACATTCACATAAGAGGTAATTGATGTCATAAATATGCAAAAACATAAATATTATTAATATTACTATTATTATTATTACATTGATATTATTATAAAATTATTCATCTTCTTGGTACAACATTGACCCTGAAGCTATTGGGGTCATCATTAATGTTGACCCTGACGCTATCGTTCCGCGAGAACCACATGCCGCCCGCGTTGTTCTGGCCAGGAAGCTCGAACCGGTTTGCTGGAGGGAACCGGAGTGGGATGACACTGTGATCGTCTTCAGGCTGCGACTGGGTCTCCGTGAGAAGGACCATGTTGGGCTTGTACTGGTTCTTCAGGTCCCTCAGGGTACGCGAGAACTCCTGGGAACGGCTACCGATTCCTCTACAGTTCCACACCAACAGTCGGGCCTTTGGCCAAGTTGGGGATAACCGAGTTACTCTGGGCATGCTCTGGGCAGTCATCGAGAGCTGGTAGTAGGTGCCTTGGTCCAGGAAATGGAAAGTGGGCTCTAGGTTGAATTCCTGAAGTCTTTCAGAAATGAAAAACATGACGGAATTGGCCAAGCCGTAGAAGGAGGTCCTCAGGGTGCTTTGGTCCTCTAGGAAAAATGTCTCTTCCATGGGAGTGACGAAGACCCTCGACGAGTAGAGTTCATCGACGATGACCAGACGGGGCATCCTACCGAGCTCGTTCGGTAGTTCCTCTGGACGTTCCTTGATCAGGCTGTAGGCCAGCCGGTTTCTTCTGCCTAGGGAGGCACCTTCGACGAAGAAGACGGATGATGGAGCAGGCATCGTGTTTTGGACGCGTTGGTGTTTTGTTTTTTCTGAATATTGTGGTTTCTTTTGCCTTAGCGTCTTGTTTGCTTTAAGATGATTTGTGGTTTTTGCTTTTCGTTGTTTTGCCTCTTATAGAAAAATATTTACCTGTTTTTCAAAGTATAGATCCCACCTGTTCCCAAAAAAAAAAATAAGAAGAAGGAAAGAGAAAAAAAAAAGGTAAAAAAAGGGTAGAGAAAAAAAAAGAAGGCAAGGAAAAAGAAGAAGAAAAAGAAAAAAAATAAAAATAAAATATTTTTCGGAGATAGAAAAAGTAGATTCTTCTCACAAAACTCCAAGCCATTTTCATTCTTCAAGGTGTTGCTTTTTGAAAATTTTGCCGTTGCCTCATTTATTACTTCATCGCTGTGTGTTTTGGGGCTACAAACGCAAGTGTTTTTCAGCTCTTTTCCATCTCACAATTTTCTTTCGCCCTGGCTATCTTGGCGTTTCTTTTTATAACTTTTTCTTGCATCTTTTATCACATGCATTTGTGACCGTTGTGGCTAGATTGATGGGACCGTACCTTGGGTGGAGTGCATGTGCGACAAGGATACACCTGTTTGGACATCGTGGAGGGATATGATGTCTAGAAGACGTTTTTTCTTTTGCTTGTGGACAGGTGGATATCGTTTCTATCGAGGGACACAGGACGTTCTCGTGATCATCGCCTTGCGAGTTATCGGATGTCTTTTTCACGAGGGAAATCGACATCACCGTTAGCTGTGCATGTTACGTTTCTCGGGATTGATGATGTTTACGACCGATATGAGCGCTGATCATGAAAATATGTTTTTGTTTTAACTTCTTTATATTTTGGTTTTGTTAAACGAGTTTTGTTTTTAGCTTCTTTATGTTTGATTTTATATCCTTATTGTTGATTTTTGTTCTGCTTTGAGATGTTTTTTTTCTGTTTAACTTGAGATTTCGTAACATAAGAGTTTTGGATTTAAAAAGAAAGCTTATTTTATTTATTTCATAACGTTTTTACAACAGAGAAGAAGTACTCTAAGGAGTTACTTGCTTCTCAAGGTCTTTTACACGCCAGTTCTATCTGCATCATCGTCGAGCTGACCTTCCTCAGTGAGACGTTCAGCTGCGATAGTGTCTACAGTGGAGTGCTGCTTTCAGCCGTTGCTTTGCCCTTCCGATCATCAGTTTTCTTGTTGGCACGCTTCTTTCGCTGTCTTGGGGAGACCACCATATATTCCTTCAGACTGATGGTGTTTGTCTTGAACCGCTTCTTGGGAGGTTCTTCATCGGAGCTTGTTGGGAAAGCAGTACCACCGATGTAGCTGTTATCCTCGGAGTCTGAGGTGGTTCTTGTTCTCAGTGGAGAGTCCATGGCTGTGTCTGAGTTTGCCAGTCATGAGGTTCGGTTTTATAGAGGATGAGATGTCGCTTAAGGGTATAAGCGGTATCTCGTGTTGAGTTTGGACACCTAGTAGAGTATACCAGAAGCTTATCGTGGTAGGACCCACAGATAATAATGATAAATGTAATAAATATAAACTGGAAAAATATATATAAATATATTATGAAATATATATTTTCTGGAAAATATATATATAGTGTATGGTTTATATCTTTTGAAAATTATTAATATTTGGTAGATAGATTTGATATGCATACACTATGGATATTTTTCAAAAATATATGGATAACTAATTTCTCTAGAAAATTATGGAAAATAATATTTATGGAAATTTTACGATTTTAATTTTCTTAGAAAATTGGTTAAATACTTTATGGAAAGTAATATAATTATATAGTATATGATAATATCCTTTGAAAATTACTATATAGTAATTATTTTAGAAAAGAACACATATACTATAAATATTTTGGGAGTATAAGCATACGTTATATTTTCAGGAAAATATGTTATAGTAATTATATTTTTGGAGAAGTATAATTATTTTATATAAATAATTTTGAAAATATAAATATAAATACATATCTTTCCAAAAAAAGTATTTTATGATGATTATAATTTTTGGAAAATGATAAATATCTTCATAAAAATATTTTGAAAAGAGTGAAGCGCCCCGACCCGTATTTACCGTACCGGGTAAACACGTGCCAGAACTGTTCTTAACACAGTAGCAGACAGTACAAGCTATATAAAATACAGTACAAGCAATCCCAAATACAACATCTGTCTCCCGATCCCGGAGACCATTATTACAGTCATTACACTCCAATCTAACCAACAGCAGAGGATATAGGATACAACAACAAACATAATACAGCAACAACAGCAGCAGAAAATATTCTCAACAGCAATAATACAATAGAAAGACAAGCAGCGGAAGACTTAGAATGAGATGCAGCGGAGGTATGGATCCGGGGACTGGTGGAGCAGAAACAGCAGCTGGTCGAACCACGTACCTGTACTACGAGCAACTCATCCTACGGGATGAACCCCGCAGGCGAGGGGTGAGTCCGAAGTGCTCACCGACGAAGGATAAACAGTAATATGCAAGCAACACAATACTTTCGAAGTAAAATTCCAGCAAAAGACATAACAGAGAAACAACCAGAAAAATAACTGAGCCAAGACCAAAAGAATATTTATTATTACCAATTTTATCTTTCGGGCCCCTGTCACTAGACAAGCTAGGGTCGTACCTGGTTATTAACATGTTCCGGGTGCTAGATCAATCCAAGAGAACCCAGGGATCGACATCCCAAAAATATAGATCCCAGGGATAGACATCCCAAAAATATAATCACAGGATAGACGTCCCAAGCATAGACATGCTTATCACAAGAACCCAGATCATAGCCACCACAAAACAGTCTCTAACCATCTAGTCGTACCACTACTTTCCTAGTGACAATACAGTCGTCAACACAACTTCCAATTATCCAATTATCTCATCATATCAGTATGTCCACAATCAACAAATCAACAACCATAGCAATAATACCACAATCAGACTCAATTGGCTCAGCAGTTCAATCAGGCAAAATAATCACAGAAAAACAAACACAGTATCATGTGCAACATATCAAAGGTTATCCATCCTCACCTTAGCTGATTTCCCTACTCCTGAAAGTCCTCAAATTGTCCCGGCTTCGGTTCCTCGGGATACTGTTCGTTATCAGCTCCTAAATAGCAAACAATAGCATATACTCACATAAGATGCACATAAATGCAAATGATGCTATATCATAAAAATAAACCTAAATTGGTTTGTTACGTCCCGGTGAAACCCCGTTATCATCATCATTCACCATTTATTATTCCTGTGTCAAAATACCACACTGTATTTATACCCGGTTATTATTTCGGTATTTACTTTGATAATACTGAAACGCCCCGACCCGTATTTACCGTACACAGTAAACACGTGCCGGAACTGTGACAACCCAACCAGACAAAGCCCAGCATACAGTGTATACAACAGGAACACGGGCTTAACAGCCCAAGACAGTAAACATCATAAATAACAAAACCGGCCCAATGGCCCAATAATAATAAAGACAATGCACAGCAGAAGACTTAATAACTCACATAAACACTGTATGCGACACTGATGCAAACTATGGATCCAAGTTCTGTCCAAGGGATAACGCTGCAGCCTGTCTGGAATGCACCAATCCTGTACCAAAAATAACTCATCCTACGGGATGAAAGCCCGCAGGTGAGGGGTGATTCCGAAGTGCTCACCGACGAAGGAAAGACAATCAATATGCAACTATAATTACTCAAGTCAAAAAACAGGCACAACAGCCGACCAAAAGACTCGACCCAAAATCGGTCCAAGACCGAAAAGACTCAAACAAAATCCAATTTTCCAGTTTTATCTTTCCGGGCCCCGTCACGGATAAGCTAGGGTCGTACTAGGTTATCAACCTATTTCTGGTGCCAGATCAAAAAGAACCCGGGATCAACATCCCAATATCAAACTCAGGGATCAACATCCCAATCAAACCGGCATCAGCATGCCCATCACAAGTAACCCAGATCATGGCCACCACAAAACAGTCTCAAACCATCCGGTCGTACCACTATTTACCACACGAAAATTATAATACCGTCATTAAAATCAAATCACAGGGATCGACATCCCTAACCAAAATACCGGGATAGACATCCCATCCAAAATACCAAGAATC
Organism: Turnera subulata; assembly: GCA_028386065.3. Taxonomy (NCBI): domain Eukaryota; kingdom Viridiplantae; phylum Streptophyta; class Magnoliopsida; order Malpighiales; family Passifloraceae; genus Turnera; species Turnera subulata. The sequence goes on along the minus strand of JAKUCV010002121.1, from coordinate 37,168 downwards.
GACATCCTTGTCACAATTTATTATTAATTCATCATACTTATTCCAAAAGACACAGAAAATCAACACGGGAATAAACATCCCAAAAACCAACATGGGATAAACATCCCGACCACAATCAAGACAATGGGATAAACATCCCGAACCAAACCACAGCAAATGCAACATGCAATAATCAACAAAACATAATAACCGAGTAATATAGGCACATATCGAAGGAAATCCATCCTCACCTTGGCCGATTACTCAACTCCGGAAACAATGACCGGTCCGACGTCGGCTCCTCGGGAAACTGCCCGATATCCAAACCTATACGACAAAACAACATATACACATAAATGCACATAATCGGTATACTATGATGCCAGAACTGCGAAATAACCCATCCCGGTTCATATCTGTTATTATTATCTTTACCGAAAATATAATACCGTACGTATATCCGAATAATTTCGGTACCATACTTTAATTAAAACTCTTTTCAAAATATATTTTCATAAAATAATTATAATTTTGCAAAATTATAATCACCATAATTTTCTGAAAAAGATAACATATGTATACATTTATTTTCTAAAATATTACATTTTTAATAAAACTATTTATCATAATATAATTACCAAATATTGTCATTTACCAAAAATATATATATACTAATCATATGCTATATGTTATTTCCCATAAAATATATAATCATAAAAACTTACTCTGAAAATAAATACAATTTAATATATATACATTTTTATTTCTTAAGACAAAATATTTCCCAACAATTATAATTCAACATAAATATATATATTTCAGAAATATACCTATATATATTTTCCAAGAATAATAACATATACATACTTATTCCAGAGAAATAATAACATATAATTATAATTTCTAGAAAATATTTTCAAGGTATATATATATTTTTCAAACTAACCATAATAATAATTTTCAAATAAAACATAATTATCTCAATTTGAAGAATCAAAGTATATGTATTTTTTTAAACCCTAACCCAGAATATTACATATAATTTTCTAAAATAATATTTATCTTTTTTTTCCCAGAAATTAATTAGCAGAAATTATATATATATATATAATCATTAGTTTTTTTAAAAAAAAAGAAATCCGGACTGCAACCCAACCTAGGCGCGACCCGCCCGTCAAAACGGGTCGGAAAACCCGACCTCACCTCGGGTTGAAGCAGCGGCGCGACGGTGTGAGGCGTGAGAGGGGACGAGCTCGGGGGTCAAGGAAGGCGAGCTCGAGGCGACTCCAAAGGCGGTGGAAAGGCGGCGCGGTGGCTGAGCAAGACGCGGAGAAGCAGATCCGCCAGGTCGCACGACCGGTCAACGCCTCTGGACGGCGCGTCTCGCAGCGGCGACAGGTGAAGGCGGCGGGGTTGGAATCGCGTTGGCACGGCGAGCGTGCTGGTGGCGGCGGTGCGGCGAGAGGCGGCGCCGTTCACTCCGGCATGAACAGTAACGGGGCGCCTGAAGGTGACGGTACTGTTCCTTATTATTTTTTTCTTTTTCTTCCCTTTTTCTATTTTCTTCCTTTCTTTCTTCTATTTTCTTCCGATTTTTGCTTCTCTCTTTTTTTTTGATTTTCAGTTCTTTCCTTTTTTTTTTCTCTTCTTTTTTTTTCTCTCCTTTTCTTTTTCTCTCTTTTTTTTCTCTTTTCTCCTCTCTTTTCTTTTCTTCCTTTCTTCCTCTGCCTTCCTCTTCTTCTTCTTCTTTTATAGAACTTAGATTTACTGTGCGACGTGTGAATCAACAATAATGCAGACTGCATTATTGAAGTGAGTCCGGTCCGGACCAGAAAATAACTGATACCCCCTTAGTTATTTTCCGGTGTGATTTTCCGAGAAATTCCGAAACCCGAAAAATACCGACTTAGGCCCGAAAAACCCACGAAAAAATCACAAGCGCGGGAAAACTCTCGGTTTCGAAAAACGACGTCCGATTTACCTTGAATTAATTACCCAAGATTAATTCAACAGTAAATCACGGTAAAAAGACTTTTACAGTCCCGGTAAAAATCCAAAATTTTACCCGGGCTGTTACAAATACCCTTTCCTTATTTATTTCAAAAGTATATACTTTCCAAAATAATTATTATTGGCCATATATGTATTCCCAAAATAATATTGTGTCAAAGCACTTATTTCATTTATCCTCACAAATATAATCGTATACCATGTATATACTTTTCTGCCGTATTTTCCAAAAATATACTTATCATAAAATATTTCCTCAAATGCTAACGTACATATATATCTCTTCCTAAAAGTAATTATTATAATGTATTTCAAAGGTATTTATCACATAATATTTTCTGGTAAAACATTTACATCCTATATATCCCTAAGAAAATTTACCACAATTTAATAATCATGTTTTAATCATCTTATGAAAGTATTTGTTTCTTTTATTCCACAAAATATAACCATATACTACCTTTTTTTATTATTTCCATAAAAATACCATGTATTTTTTTATTTTCCTTTTCTTTTTTTTTTTATTTTCTGACTGGGCCTATGAGTCCAAGCCTAGCCTACTATATGAGCTAACCCAAGCCCTAAGTAGGGCCCAAGTGCCAACCCACACAGCAGGCCCGCAACCATCAGCCCACCAGCCCGAAACCTAACTCCCCAGCCCAAATCCGGAACCCAGCTAACCTTGGGTCAACCCGACCCGCGTCATGACCCGTCCGGGTCGAATTCCCCACAAGCGGATCTGCTAACCTCGGGGTTTGCAGACGGCGGCGGCGACTGAGTAGGGGACGGCGACGGTGCGAGATGTGGAAGGGAGGCGACAGCGTTGCGACCTGCAGCGAACGGCGAGGCTGTGGAGGCGTGGCGACGGTTCTGCAGACGAGGCGTCGATCTGTGGCCGAGGAGGAAGGAGACGATGCGGCGGCTGCAACGGCAAGGCTTGTGGCGATGATGCAAGGGCGACGGCTGCGGCAGCTTGTGACGGCGACGAGCAGAAGAGGGTGGCGGGTCTGACGGCTCTGCAGGTGGAGGTCGGTGGCCGGGCGATTTGCAGCAGAGGAGGAAGGCGTGACTACTGCGCGACGGAAAGAAGGCGGCGGCGAGTCCCGGTCGTCGATGGCGGCTGCGAGCGAGGGGAGACGCGGCAGGAGCTCAGGTGCAGGGAGGAGGAAGGATATGGATGGTGGCGGCGTGTGGTGGTGAGGTGGCGGTGAAGGTGGTCTCGGGTGGTGGCGTGTTTATCTCTTTTTTTTTCTTTTTTTTTCCTTTTCTGGTTGGCTTGAGTTATTGTTGTGTGTTGTTTTTTTTTAATTCTTTTTGTTGCAGGTTTGTGTTTGCAGAGGGGAAGCTGGTAGCGAGGAGGAAATATTGGGTTTGAGGATGATGGTGCACTGGCTGACGATGACACGGGAAAAGGAGGAAAAGCGTCTCACATGTTGCACAGGAAAACCATCACGAGCTTCACAGGTAAAGGTGGCTGCGTGAATCAATCGTGCAGTCGTGTCCCGTCCGGACCAGAAAATATCCGATATACCCCCTTACCTTAATTCCTGGTCCGTTAATTCGGGGTTAAACCTGACTTTTCTTAAGATTCCTGGACCCGAAAAATACCAACTCTGGTCCGAAAAATCCGCAGAAAAATCAGGAACGTGGGGTAAGGGTCGGTTTCAGAATCCAAAGCATAATTTACCCTGAAATAATTACCCAAGATTAATTTCATTAGGTAAATTACTGTACAAATCATTTTACAGTCCCGGTAAAAACATAAATTTTATCTGGGCCGTTACAAAGAGTTTTAATTAAAGTATTAAATACCGAAGTAATATTCGGATATACGCACGATATATTATTTTCGGAAAAGGATTTAAAAACGATTGAAGGTAATCCTATGAAATATAACCGGGACGTATAACCAAGGGGGGTTTAATCTATAATTTAAGGTATCGTAGCATACTTATTATGTGCATCTTATGTGTGCATTTGTTATTTGTTGTATAGGTTTTGATACCGGGCAGCTTCCCGATGAGCCGGCTTTGGACCGGTTGATGTTTTCAGAGTTGAGTAATCGGCTAAGGTGAGGATGAATTTCCTTTGATATGTGCCTATATTACTCGGTTGTTATGTTTGATGATTGTTGTATTTGCTGTGGTTTAATTTGGGATGTTTATCCAGTGCCATGATTGAATTTTGGGATGTTTATCCCCGTGCATTGAGTTTTGGATGTTTATCCCTGTGTCTTTTTGGTATAACGAATAATGGAATAAATAATAAAACGTGATAAGGATGTCGATCAATGGTTTTGGATAGGGATGTCTTTCCCGGTGTTTTGTTAGGGATGTTGATCCCTGGGATTTGGATTTTGGATAATGATAATATAATTGTCACGTGGTAAGTAGTGGTACAACTCGATGGTTTAAGACTGTTTCGTGGTGGCCATGATCTGGGTTACTTGTGATAAGCTTGTCTATGCTTGGGATGTCTATCCCGTGATTATATTTGGGATGTCTATCCCTGGGTTACTATTTAGGGATGTCGATCCCTGGGCTCTCTTGGTTTTGATCTGGCACCCGAAATATGTTGAGAACCAGGTCTGACCCCTAGCTTATCCGTAACGGGGCCCGGAAAGATAAAATTAGAAATTGGATTTTTGTTTAAGTCTTTTTGGTCTTGGACCAGTTTTTGGTCGAGTCTTTTGGATTGGTGTGTTTGGCTGTTATGCCTGTTTTCGACCTTGAGTAATTTAGTGTTGCATATTGATTGTCTATCCATGGTTGGTGGGCACTTCGGACTCACCCCTCACCTGCGGGCTTTCATCCCGTAGGTTGAGTTATTTGTGGTTCAGGTATAGTGCATTCCAGACAGGCTGCGGCGTTATCCCTCGGACAAGACTCGGATCCATTAGTTTGCATCAGTGTTGCATACAGTGTCTTTGTGAGTTTTAAAAGTCTTCCGTTGTGCTGATTATTGTTATTATTGGGCCTTGGGCCGGTTGTGATGTTATTGATGTTCCTGAGCTTGGATGACGGTTTTTATGTTGGGCCGAAGGGTCGGATTTCTGATGTTTATGTTTTGGGCTGTTGAGCCAGAGTTTCTGTTGTATACACTGTATGCTGGGCTTATTTGGTCGGGTCGTTACAGTTCCGACACGTGTTACTATGTATGGTAAATACGGGTCGGGGCGTTTCAAAGATGCTAAGAGAAATGCTAAGTATTTGAGACAAAATAGACGAATTCAAAACGTTGTCCCTTTTTATGAATATATTTCCAAATATTTACATGAATTTGTTTGGTTAGTTATGTAGAAGACAATTAAAAAAATATACTTAATATTGAATAAATTGTTGAGGAATAAAAGAAAATACTCATTTAAGGGCCGCACCAACGCAGGGCCGGCATCCTAATCTTTATCAAGGTCCACAAGGTCCAAGTAATGGGTCTAATCTGAAGAAGCCCAAGATTATTAGATTAACAAAGTCCAAGTATTGGGTTTTATCAGAAGAAGCCCAGGAATTGTGAAAACAGCTAACAAACATACAAAGGTCAGATTGGTTTCAAAAAGTCCACATAAGTTACGTCTCTTTGCGGCACGACGTAGTGTAACCAATACTTTTGGCCGACCAAGTTGTGTGGTCCTCGTTATCTTTGAGGTCTTTTCTTCCCATTTTCTTCAGTGGATAATTGTTCTTTTGCAGCTTTTGGTAACAACAACCTATATTGACTAGTGAGGTAATTACTGTCCAGTTATGGTAGGACACTAATCAGAGACCATCTAAAGGCAAAGAGGTGTGGTCCAATTCATACTTTATACCAATCCATATTACAAAACAAAACGTACTATTGGTTTCCTTTCTAAGGTAATTTCAAATTTGTAATTCCACTAAATGGGCAAAGTCAATTAATGACTGCGATGTTTCCCAGGGCCCTAGAAGGTGGAAAACATCAAAACAGTGCATATATCGATTGATAGAAACATACAAAGTGCACCAGCTGCCAAATCTATCTATTCATCATCTTCCTCCCAACATTGAAGTCCTTGCTCCTTTTGGCTTTTTCCTCTCCTCACCTCCTTAAATTTCTTTTAAATCGCTCGTATTCATTATCATGATTAAACCCTATTCTCTTGTTCTTATCTAGCGATTATAGTATCACTGCTGCGCAATTCCCTTCACTCAGCAAGAGGCCATCAGTCTACCAAACTTTGTAGAAGAGACCCTTCCTGGTCTAGCTTTTACGTGATTCATTCTTGTCTTCCCAACTCCAAAAAATCTCATACACCACACCATGACAACACCAGGCAGTGAAGCGCAAGCACACATCTTGATCTTTCCTTACCCAGCACAAGGCCACATGATATCTCTGCTAGACCTTACCCACCAATTATCCCTCCGTGGATTAACCATAACCATCTTGGTCACCCCTAAGAACCTCCCTCTCTTGAACCCTCTCCTCTCCAAAAACCCATCAATCAAAACCCTTGTCCTTCCGTTTCCTACGCACCCTTCAATCCCACACGGCCTGGAAAACTGCAAGGACTTGCCGCCAAACTCATTCGCTTTCATGACGGCAGCCCTCGGCGGCCTATATGAGCCTTTGCTCAACTGGTTCAAAACACACCCTTCACCGCCGGTGGCGATCATTTCCGATATGTTCTTGGGATGGACCCACCGCCTGGCCTGCGAGCTCAACGTTCGTCGTTTTGTTTTCTCGCCCTCAGGCGCCATGGCGTTGTCCGTTGGCTTTTCTCTATGGAAAGACAATCCCAGGCGAAAAAATGAAGACGACCGGAACGAGGTTATCTCGTTCCCCAAAATCCCAAACTGCCCAAAATACCCTTGGTGGCAGATCTCTCCTATCTATCGACGCTACGTCCACGGACACCCAAATGGGGAATTCATCAGGGATATCATGGTTGCCAATACGGAGAGTTGGGGTTTGGTTATCAACTCGTTCACCGAGTTGGAGGCGAGTTATTTGGATCACTTGCGGGAGAAAATGGGCCAGGATCGTGTTTGGGCCGTGGGTCCATTACTCCCTCCTCGTAGTAAGGATGATGTATCTGGGCCAAGCGAGAGGGGCGGGTCCAGTTCTGCTCCGGTGCAAGAATTGATGGCCTGGCTGGACTCGTGTGAGGATCACTCGGTGGTGTACGTCTGCTTTGGGAGTCAAGCTCTGTTGACGAGTGATCAGATAGAGGCAGTGGCATCTGGGCTGGACCAAAGTGGGATCCGTTTCATATGGGCCACAAAGGAGCCCGCAAACGCACAGGTGGATGGGAGATATGGAACGCTGCCCATCGAGTTTGAACAGAAGGTGGCCGGCAGGGGAATTATAGTGAGGGGTTGGGCTCCACAAGTCATGATATTGGGCCACAGGGCCGTGGGCTCGTTCTTGACCCACTGTGGGTGGAACTCGGTCCTGGAAGGGCTAGTGGCTGGGGTGCCAATGCTTGCATGGCCCATGGGGGCTGACCAGTTTGTGGACGCTGATTTACTGGATGAGTTGAAGGTTGGGGAAAGGGTGTGTGAAGGGGCGGGAACCGTGCCTAACTCGACCGAGTTGGCTCGTGCGGTGAGGGAATCGGTGAGTGACAATGAGGATCGGAGGAAGAGAGCCAAGGAGATAAGTAGGGCAGCAGTTGATGCTATCAAAGATGATGGGAGTTCTGCTACGGATTTGGATGGGTTGGTCACGCATTTGGGTGGGTTGGCGTTAAAAAGCATGTAATTTCGTGATATTTGTTACTTATGAACGAATGACTAAACATTTTTAGCCACATTTTTTTTATAATAAAATTTCTGGGATTACAATAATAACCCGCATTTGTATGGTTCTGGGAAATTTAATTGTACTTGATGAACATCTAAAAGCTTTTTCTTACGCGCTTGTTACAATAACATTTTTTTGCTATCGTAGAGGAGGTAAACGCAAGCAGATATGGAAGTACGAAACAGTTGAACTATATTTGGTTTGTTGTTTTCCACCTGATCAATTTTAGTGTTTTTTCAAATTGTTTCTCTGGTTATTTATTATCTAATTTTACTTTGACTCCCAAAATAATTGTAGAGGAGAAGAAGGGGACAGTTGCAGAGAAAAATTCTGGACTGGATAATTGTGATTTTCAGATGAGTATTTTTTTTTGTGGTTTAATCTATTTTACTGTTTTTATTGATTTCCTAGATTTTTTAGTATTTGCTTATTTGCTTATTTTGGTTTTAGATTCAGAACTTGGAAGCAGGGAGTTTGCAGCCAATTGTAGGCAGACATCAATAAGTTGATATTATTGGTTTGCATGCTCGCTATATTAGATTTTTTAGTTTAGATTTTTTAGATATACGTGGTGCTGTGCTGGTGGTCTGGTGGTTTAGATAGAGTGAGAGATTTTTTTCTTTTTTTTTTTTTTGATAATGATAGAGTGAGAAATTTTGAAGAGGAGATTTTCTTGGTGGGGTGGGGTTCTTGGAAAATTTGTCCAAATAAGTGACTCTTGCGTGTTTTTTCAGTTGAAAAGGGTGGGCCACGCTCATTGAATTTTAGTTACTTTTTTTTTTTGGTACAGATTGAATTTAAGTTACTAAAATGTACTCTTGTGTGTTCTTTTTTAATAGAGACGTTTTCTTGTTTTTTAATTAATAAATTGATTTACAAATCCAAAATAAGTAAGGAAAAGAAAAAGAATGATATTAAAATGATTGATAGTGGAGGACCCCTTGTCACCTCCAAAGTGACTTACTTTTTTAAAGGATAGCCACCTCAACCAAATCACAATGCAAAAGCCTTAATTTTTTTAAAGGAAAATATATAGATATGACACCCTGACACAACACTTACAGACAAAGTATCAAAGATTTGTAAACAAGTTGACATGAAACCTCATATTGTTTCAAAGATTTTGGTCAAAGACCGGGATGTATATATTGCATATACTTCAAAAAACCTTATACAAGGTTTACAACATGAAACACTAACAGCAAATCACAGCAAAGGACCTATCTTGCTAGTTCCCTATCTTTCAAGAGGCTATTAATTACATTTGGAGGGTAATACAATATCCAAAGTTCCTGGCTAAAGGATAGAGCCAATCTAGCCATGACCTGTGCAGCCCTGTTGGCAACTTTGTCTATAAAACGGAAAGAAAATAAAGTAGAGGGTGGATTGAACTCATGGATCCTCCTGACAGTATCAGCATTCTCGAAGCTCCACTCAACATCCTCATTGAGCCAAGTGACAATATCCAGCTCTTCTACTTCAATCTGGGTGCTTACGTTCCCAAACTTTTTTGTAACCTCCATTCCGTGAAAGATGGCTTGCAGGGTGAGATGGATTCTGCTATCCATTGTACCAGTGGCTACAAAACCAAAGCACCACCTACCTTTATCATCTCTGCATATATCACCCATGTGACTTCCAAAAACAGTACTTGAAGTGGCGATATTCAGTTTCCATTCATTTGCTAAAGGAGGATTCCACTTGGCCGGAGGATAAAGAATTGGCTGGCCAGATTTAATACTCATCTTTGGTGTCAAGATGGCTGCTTGAATTGTGGTTACTTCATCTCTGATCAGCCGTGAGGGATGGGATAATGGTTGCCATTCCTCGTCAAAAACTGTGTTGTTACGCCATTTCCATAATCTCCAACATGTCACAGCAAAGGTGAGGGGCCAACTTGCACCAGCAAGGCTAGCTCTCAAATTTTTAAGTAGCCAAGGTCTTAAGTCTAGCTCAAAGAATTCGCTGGACAACGAGGAAGGAGCTACAGCCAACCAAATGTCCTGGGCAAACACACAGTCCCTTAGGACATGCGTAATAGATTCAGCTTCACATTCACACAACGGGCAAATATCTGACTCGGCCATATGTCTATGTTTGCGCATCTGGTTAGTTAAAAGTTTTCCATGACCAACTAGCCAAAGGAAGTAACAGATTCTAGTTGGACCCTTCCACTTCCAGATCAGGTTCCATAGCGGGTCTTTGTTCTCCCAGTGAGCACCCTCGATACTGTCATAGGCCGATTGGAGTGAGAAGGAGGCGTTAGGATTTGGAAGCCACAAAGGTACATCAGGACCCTTGCTCACTCTTGGGACAGGACAAGCCCACACCTTATTACAAGTCCCCAAACTCAAGGCTCCTTGGAGAAGTGGCCAGTTCCACTGATTGAACTCATCCACCAATTCCATGTCTCTAGCATCTTGTCTTGTTAATAGAGGGAGAGCAGCTTCGTGAATTAAGGTGCACGAGTCATTTGTCCATCTGTCCTGCCAAAAGAGGGTAGTGCGGCCATCACCCACTTTCCAACCGAGGGAGTCCCTAAACATTGGCCAGATCTTTACGACAGCTCTCCTCAAATTTGAGCCCACCCGTGGTTTTAAAGTCAAGGGAGCTCTTTCATTGGTCTTCAAGTATTTTCCTCTAAACACCCGTACCCACAGGGAGTCTACATCCGAGACTAGTTTCCATGCTATTTTCATGGTTAGAGCTTCATTTAAGCTCCTCATTTTCCTGATGCTTAGCCCACCTCTGTCCTTAGGCTTGCACACATTGCTCCACCCAACCAGATGGACTCTTCTTTGGTCTTTAGTTGATCCCCAAATAAAGTTTCTATTTAAACTGTCAAGAGTATCACACAAGGACCTTGGGAGTTTGATTGTTTGCATCGTATATGTTGGGAGCGCCATCAGTACAGACTTGATGAGTGTAACACGTCCCGCCATAGACAGCTTGTTAGCCTTCCACCCGCTCAGTCTTAGATGTGCTTTGTCTGCAAGATAGGCAAATGTGTTTTTGTTGATTCGTTGGTGGAGAATAGGGACACCAAGGTGTTTGCCCAGGTCCTTGGTACGACAAAAACCAAAGCCTAAAGCAATCAGGTCGGCTGCCGCATCATCAACATTCTTGGAGAAAAAGATTCTTGACTTGTCTCCACTAATTTTTTGACCTAAAAACATACAGAATGAGCTCAAACAGTCATTAATAACTTGAATTTGGCCTTGTGTAGCAGCTGCAAAAAGTAGCAGATCATCTGCGAAAAATAAGTGAGATAAGGCCGGGCCTCCTTGGCTTACGGTCACAGGAATCCAATCCTTCCGGGTCATAGCTTGGCTAATAAGGTGGCCCAGTCTCTCCATACATAACACAAATAGATATGGAGAGATTGGGTCGCCCTGTCGAATGCCACGGGAAGGAGAAAAAGAGTTCGACGCCTCTCCATTCCAACAAATCTGGAGGGAAGAGGTGGAGACACATTTCATAATGAGAGCAGTTAGCTGTTGCGGGAGACCGATGGCTGATAATGTATCTTCAATGAAAGACCAACGTAGCCTATCGTACGCCTTCTCGAGGTCAATTTTGATAGCCATACATCCGAGCTTCCCTTTCTTTCTTTGCATTGTGTTAACCACTTCTTGAACAATAATGATGTTGTCCGTGATTTGGCGGCCGGGCACAAAGCTGGATTGGACCGGTGCTACCAGCTTTTCCAAGAGGGGTTTCAGCCTGTTGACGATGAGTTTGGTGATCAACTTGTAAATCACATTACAGAGGCCTATTGGTCGAAATTGTGCAATTTTTTCTGGTTTCTCTAATTTTGGGATTAAGACAATGAGGGTGTGATTCAATCTGGGGTCCCACCAACCTCTCTCAAAGACATCCTTCACCATCCTGCACACACTAGGGCCGACATGCTCCCATTGCGATTGGTAAAACACCGCATGCAGACCATCTGGGCCAGGTGCCTTCAACGGTCCCATCTCCATCATACAATTCCGAATCTCTTCCTCTAAAACTGGCAACAGCAGTGCATTTAATTTGGACTGTTCAATGGGTGGGAAGTTATGCGGCACAGGGAAGAGGGATACCGAAACTTCTTCTCTAAAGAGCTGTTGGAAATGAGATACTGCTAAGAGTCGCAGGTCTTGTTCATCAGTTTTCCAATCTCCGGAGTCATCCTTTAGGGCATTAATCCTGTTTCGCCTCCGTCTAATTAGGGTAGTAGTATGAAAATATGCAGTGTTGTTATCCCCTTCCTTTATCCATTTGCACCGGGCTTTCTGTGCCCAAAAGATTTCCTCTTGGATTAGGACGCTATCCAGTTCCATTTTTAGCTCCTCCTCCAATTTTGACAGGTACACCGAGGGCCATTTCTCCAGATACTTTTGGATGCCTGCAATTCGAGCTAATAATCTCCTTTTTCTTATGTGGATATTCCCGAATACCGATCTGTTCCAGTCCGACACCTTTGGGATAAAATCTACCACTACATGAATTAAATCTTTATCTTTCTCCCAAGATTCTTTGACAAAATCACCAAAGCTCGAGTGGTACAACCACGCTGCTTGAAATCGAAAGGGCCTTTGAATATTCATTCGACTAGTGGAGTTGTGTTTGAGCAGAATAGGGCAGTGGTCAGACCCAATCCTGTTCAAGTGATTCACTCTTGCATTAGGAAAGGACACCAACCAAGCCTCGTTACAGAGGAATCTGTCTAGTCTCGCCTGGGCCGCCCCTCTCTTCCATGTGAACTTCATTCCGGAGAAGTCAAGATCGATTAATTTGGCTTCGCCTGCACAGTTCTGAAAATCTCGGCTTCCCAGCCCTTGTCTTCCCAATTTGTCTCTTCGTTCATGACCAGACAGCACCGCATTGAAATCACCCGCCAGGAGCCACGGTTCCGATATCTGGTCTGCCAAAGTGATAATGTTCCTCCACAGAAATTTGCGCCATTTATCTTGAGGACTGGCATAGATGGCTGTGAAGAGGAAACTGGCCTTCTCCATTGTCAACCTCACCAAAAGAAACTGTGTGTGGTTGTGTATTAATTGGACTTGGACCCTGTCCTCATCCCAAAACAACCAAATTCCACCAGCAAACCCTCTCGCCTCAATTCTGTGGGAATTCGGTACTCGGAGCTTGCTTATGAGTCTATCAGCCTTCGCACCACTTAGCCGCGACTCAAGGATGGCACAAATACCTGGTTTATGATCATTACAAAGTTCTTTGTACAAACGAGCAAACTTTTTTTTGCCAGCACCCTGGCAGTTCCAGGACAGGATATTTATCATAAAGATGTAAACAAAAAGGTTAGTGCTAACTCACTGGGCACCGGAGGCGGTAGCCTCAGGTTCTGCAATTTCCAATACTCTTTGAGTGGGTTCACTTTCCATGGGGTCTGACGGCTGTGAAGGGGATACATCGGCCATGAGGTCAAAAATCTCCATGGGGGAGACAAGATGACCTGAAGATGCACCCGGATCGGGTGGTACCTTCGGGTTGTCTTGGTGTGACTCCGTCATTGCCTGGTGCTGCTGAAGCGAAGTGTTGGGAGGAAAGGATTGGTTAGGGGAGGGGAGTAAGGTGTTCGAGGGGATAATATGGGTGTGAGCCTCTTCAGGAAGGTAAACGGAAGAATGTTTGCTGGACTTGGTGGACTGGTTATGCAATCGAGTTGTGTTCTTGGTGGTCTGGGTAGGGGGAGCTGGGTTAGTCTTTGAGGTACTGTCTAAACCTGGAGTAGGGGCTTGGGGTGGGCTGAGGATAACCGAACCAGTGGGGGCCTTTGTGGTTTGTGGGTTATTAGTGAGGTCTTTCAAGGGTTTTCTTCTAGATGAGGATGGACTTGGAACATTTTTAGGCTTGGTAGAGGTGCTTTTTCGGTTTTGGGATGTTGAAGCTGGGGTTGGGCTGCTGGTAGGTGTTTTTCTTCGGGCCTCAAACATGAAAGAAGAATATACTTCTTCCTCTGGGGTTATTGTGTTTTGTTCCTCAAATGTTGACGCCTCACCCAGAACTTGGAATCTGTTGCTCGCCGGTTGTGCCGTAGTTTGAGGTGATGCTGGAACTCCCGCCACTTGCCTCTTAACAACTTTTCTAGTGTGCCTTGGAGCATTCATCCAAGCTCCCCTTTCCTCCGGATCAATCCCCTTCCCTGAGAGTCCTGCCTTATTAACTTCTCCGTTGTTCTGATCTGGGCTGGAACCCGTCACCTGAACAATAGCATCATCAGCCTTAGCAGGAGTCATATGGGGCTTCGCCTCAGGACAAGCTAGCACGCTATGCCCGACCCTGCCATAGATGTAGCAAATGTCGGGCAGGCCTTCATAAACCACCTTGTACACTTCCCCATCAGCCCTAACCGTCCCTTTCAAAGGCTTAGTGAGGTCAAGACACACAGCAACTCTAGCATACTTCCCCCTGGTGGGGTTTCCAGATTTTACCTCACACTTTACAGTGCGTCCAATCATGTTGCCTAAAGTTGTGAAGACCCTGGAATGATACCTGTCCAGTGGATACTCTAGAAATCTGACCCAAGCAACGACGGAGTCAATTTGTCCAGATGTGGCTTTGAAGCTATGATTCCATGGTTGGACAGAGAGGATGTTCCCATAGATTACCAGAGGCCATCGACCAAAGAGTGGATGTAGTCTTCATCCTCCCAAAATCTCACCACATAATAATTGTTGTCCAGGTCGATCAGCTTAAAAGGTCCTTTTGGCTTCCATAACAAATGAAGTTTGGTGTGGAGAGCCTTATACCGTATTGGCCTCCCCATAAGCTTCACCACAACTGCCTTCTGCCAAGGTTTGCTCAAACGGGATTTGAAGGTCTCGGATAGTTCTAGCTCCAACTGCCCATCTCGTTCACATACAACCACATCTCCATCTTCATATTCTACCTCACCCTCTTCTTCTGAGGGTCCTCGCAGACGCTGCTATGATTGTTAGGAAGGAGTTTCTCTTTGTAGCTTGGTCGGGCCTCTGCCATGGTGACCTCAGGGGGCGGGGTAGAAGAGTCGGTGTTGGCTCCTGGGGTCTGGTGCGGTTAGTTAGTGTGATAGGCAGTGGGTTGGACCTGGGGGTTACCCTCAGCAGATAGGACCTCGCCACCCCCTATGCGCACATTCTTGGAGCTCCGTTCCTCGTTCGCCGGTGTCGTCATGACCTCCGAGTGTCTCGACTGCTCCCCTAGAGGGCTCCCAATTCCCGATCTGGGACCAGCAGAAGTTTGGTGAAAAGAAGCTGGGGTTGTACGCTCCCTAGATCGGGATCTCTCTCTTTCCCCCATAGCCCTCTGCGATTTCAAAGAAACAAGAAGTAGCAGTATAGAAAGCGTTGTGATTTAGTGGGATTACATCAATCCGGTGAGAAAACCCACCGGAGAAAAGTGTTTTGAGACGTGGCACAAAAACCAAGTCACAGCTTACAGAAAACTGTTAAGCGGTGTTTTTTTTTTTATTAATCTTTTCAAGGTGTAATTATATATTGTTTCAAAGATTTGTAATGTATGAATTTGGTTTAATAGGTTTTTTTATTAACTTTTTCATTCAAATTATCTATTTTTAAAAATAATGATAAAATAATAAGATTTTGCATTATACTTTTTATGTAGTAGCAACTAGCAAAGTTTTTAAAATTTTAATTCAAATTTTCTCTTTTTCATTGAAATAATGATGAGATGATAAGATTTTGCTTATGGCCTAGCTTTTCTCTATTTAGATGCATCTCTCTCCTACTAATACAATGTTTTTATTTGAATGCATATGTCTACTGAGTGACTTGTTGATAGGGATAATGTATAGTGAAAAATGTGTATAAACAAAATAAATATTAATACCATACAAATTAATTCGGTGCAGAGTTACTTGAATTATCATTATATTATTTTTATTTTTTAAAAAAATATTTTTTTATCTTTTAACAACCATATTAATTTGTAAATTAGAATTCTATTTTAATACAAATACAACCCAAACAAGCCCGTTTGATGCATGGATAGTGTATTAGTTTTTACTCTCTCTATTTACTATTATAAGTTGTTCTAGGCTTTTTGTTTTGTTTCAAATTATAAGTCGTTTACCAAATCCCAAAGAGTATTAAATTCACTTTTTTCATATTTAACTTTAATTATTATCTAAGTATAAGGAAGGTTGGGTATGTGAAAGGTTTTATAGAGGATAAATTTGTCACTAAAAAAATATATTAATGAGATTAATTATATTCTTAAAGGTAATGCAACAACTTATAATAGTAAACAAAGGGAGTATATAATAACGGTAGCACCATTACTGACCAAACCAAATGCAAATACACTCACCCAACTATTTGCAATACCAGAATTCAAATACATACATAATCGGAAAACAGTAAAACATAAATCGTAACAAACTTCAAACGGGGATTTAGAAGATATGGATGTGACAAAAATGGCCACGAAATGTTAGGTAGCTAATATTTTCAAATCTCATTTAGCCTCTTAACTAGATCATTCAAATCTTTTTGGGAGCTCCCACCGTTGACAGCATTTAATGCCGCCTCTCTCAATTTCTTTGCTTTCACTCTTTGTGACAATTTTTCTTCGATAGACTCGGTGAACATACGAGCTAACTCATGTGAGTCGGGAATCTTCTTCGTACCAGCGCCAACTCGTATCCCTACTCCCAACTCATCAACCAGCAACTGCTCATTCGAATACTGATCCGCGCCCAAAGGCCACGTCAGCATCACCACTCCGCCCACCGTTATCGCCTCCAGCACCGAGTTCCACCCGCAGTGAGTCAGGAAGGTGCCCACGGCGCGGTGACCCAGTATGGTCACCTGCGGGGCCCATCCTCTGATTATAAGCCCTCTCTCGCCCACGCGGCCCTCAAAGCCCTCGGGGAGCACGCTGTGATCGCCCGACACGTATTTTTCCCCCAAGGGTTTAACGGGCCAGATAAAGCTGACCCCACTCTTCTCCAACGCAGCGGTCACTGCACCCATCAGATCAGGGGTCAACTTTGCTCCGCTCCCGAAGCTTATATACACAACACAGTCGTCTCTCTTCCCGTCGAGCCACGCCAGCAACTCGTGACTTGGCACCGCGCTGGACCCACCGCGGCTGCTCGTGTCATCGCCGAGCGGAAGAAGGGGCCCCACGGCCCACACGCGGTCGTTGCCGAGCTGCTCTTTTATGTGGTCCAAGTAAACTCGTTCCAACTCGGAGAAGGAGTTAAACACGATGCCCCAACTCGACAGATTGGCTAAGAAACTGTCCTTGAAGAACGTACGATTGGGGTCTTCCTTTTTAGATTCCCTGTACAGCTGACACATTTGCCACCACAGCTGAGACGGGGAGTTGGGGAGTTCGTCAAACGACACGACGGGATGCATGTCGTCCGGGTCTTCGTAGTAGGTCTTTTCGCGCCACATGGAGGCTAGAATGGAGAAGCCAAATGCACCCGACGGGGAGAAGGCAAGGTGCGGCACGCCAACTTGGTGGGCTAGTTGTTGGGCCCACCCCGCGAAAAAATCTGATACGATGGCGGTTACTGGAGGCGAAGTATGGGACTGGAGCCAATCAAGAATTATAGGAGAGTGATCTTCATGCAAGGAGGTGAGGTAATTGAGGAGGCCTTTTGCGGGTGGGGGGTTGGGGAGGAGGAGGTGGCGGAGCTGGGAGGAGCCGTGGCGGGAGGATAATGGGTGGAGTAGATGAAGATAGTTTGGGGTGATAAGAAGGGTGACGGTTAGGCCGCGGGTGAGCAGCTGGTCGGCGAAGTCAGTCATGGCAAGGAAGTGGCCAAATGCCGGGACTGAGTAGAGTACAATGTGTGCAGCTTTGGATGACATGGCTGCGTGGTTCTCCAAGTTTCAGAGCGAACCTTTGGCTTACTGGGTGCTGATGGGAGAAAGATTATGATTTGTAGTTAGGAGCTGCTTTCGATATCTATTTATATATGGTTGGTTGCCGTTCGTAAGTTGCTGTAGTTGGTGAAGTAAGGCTATTAAGATTTGTCGAGACGTGGGCGGATCAAACCCATACGGTAATGTTTCATTTAATTGGTTGATGTACTACGTTGTTTTTTTGTTGAAAAATGTACAACGTTTTATCTTCATCAGCCTTCATTTAAAATTACCTACTTTTGTATTCAACCATCTAATCCCGCGGGCCTGGTACACCCAGATGGCAAGGCTCGATTGGTGGTGTAATGGTGGGATATCTGAACCAATCCAATAAGAGAGAGTTGTGGCGATGAGAGGACGCCGTACTTGGAGAGAGGGCGGTGGAGTTGAGGGGACGCGTGGCGGGAGGAGATCGAGTGGGTCGAATAAAGGGGATTAAAGTTTTTGGGTGATAACTGACGCCGCCGGGAAGTACTAGCTAGCTGTTGCTTTGATAATGGATTGGAAGATTTTTGTCTTTCTTGGTGTGTGTGTGCGCGCGCGCTTCTCAGTTTAGAATCAAAGCTGATGCCATTGTCTCTGTCGGCTAGCATATGTTACGTGCTTTGGTTATCTGCATAAATGGCTTCAATGCTAATCTTATCTGATTTGTTTTCCTGCTGATTTCTTTTGTAGCTATAGGGATGATCAAGCCCGAGTTGTCTTGCATCATCCTCATGTGCAGGAGAATGTTGCACTTGCTGATAGAATTATATAGTAACATTATACTAAAAGTCTTTTTGAAGCAAGCTCGCCTAATAATGAAGTTTATTAGGCTAGCGGTACAGAAACTACTCATGCCCAGGAATACAAAATGAAGCCAACATCTCAAACCCTTTTAACATGGCCACAAAGGGGCAAAACAAGAGCTGGAAAAACTGATAATTTGAAAGGATAAGAATAGTACGTAGTGGGTCAGTAGCTAGATCGATACTGTATTAAAAGTAGCTAGCTAGGTGACTTCCTGTCCTCGGGGTCAAAATTTTTGGGAGAGCGAGAGCACAAAATGGTTTATGGAGTCATGAGATGTTCTCGAGTTAAAGGCTCATTGTTGTTGATTGGGGGTTTGTGACGGGGACCTCCCCCTCCTGGGTAGTCTTTATTCATCAAGGCAACAATTTCACTGGTTTCCTCGAGAAGTTTTTGAGACTCAAGATTCTGCGAAGAGCCATCAAATGATGGGGACTCTGCCCGTTTTGATAAACATCCAGTGTTGCTTGTGGTTGAACTAGGCTTAGAATTTCGGGAGCTAGCTTGTTTATTACCCTGGAGATCAACTAACGCGTTGGCAGAAGTTTTCTTGCATCCAGAGTTCACAGGCTCTGCCTTCAGGAGGCTACTCTTTTTCTAGGTCAGTAAGAATAAACTTTTAATAAATTAGTGTAAATTTTCAGGAATATAGAATGGCAATCTGTTAGGTACATTTCAGAAGAAATAGAAACCTGGTTTATACGATCTTCTGAGTTTGCAGAGTGGTTGCCGGAAGAATGTGTGTCCTCCCCTGCATCCAAATTCCAAATATTCAAAATTTCCCCAACCCTTTTCCCTTCACTAGCTAGTCAATTTTTAATAGTACATCAACATTCAGGCATTTGTATGAAGAACAAAAGTTGGGTTACTTAGACACGACATATGCTGTTTTAGTAGAACAGACAGGGAACTCTTGCATTTGCATCTTCATATATTGAATGAAATTCTACTAAATGTTGAATCTCTATTTGCATACATACAAGTATGATGGTTTGCGGTGGTATTCACTAGATTCTAGATTCTACAACACCTACAAAAATGAAAAAGAAAGAGGAAATATGAAACCAAAATTGGAAAAGATAACAATAAGATATCTTTTGGGGCTTCACTGTCCTTCCTCAATTGTTCTTAGGTGGATGAGATTTTGGCATACGATAATCAGCGCTGAAAGCTGTTAGACCAACCATTCTGTGCTTCTTTGGGTGAGACGTCCTACTATGCTGTCTACATTTTCCATTCAAAGTTCCCTTCCCTATATGTTCACAATTCTCTATAGAATGAGCTGCACCTTTTGTATCTTGTATATCCAATGCTTCCCCCTTTGTCCCTCTACTCAAAGTACTTTTGGACATCATTTTCCTTCCTCCATGCCTTGACTTTTGAACTTCAGTGATCTGAATGTTACAAAAAGTTTCTTTTAGGTTAGCATATTCAGTCGGTAATGAATTCGTAGTCTTTGAAATTTAGTTTGGGAAGATGTGTGTACCTTGTCTATAGTTGCCATATTACCGGGCACCATTTGGAGCTCTCTCCCCTTGCCAGACAGTGCTTTCTCCACATCTGTAAAAGTTCAAATAACAAGCTTGACCATTAAGCATCAGCAAAAAAAATTCTAGGTACAAAATGACGTGAAAATGCAAGGTTAAGTACCTTGTTGACTATGTGCCACAGAATTTCTAACATGTAGCAAAATCAACACAAGGATAAAGCTATAAGACCTCGCAGGCACCATTTCTGTCTTCCTTCCTGTTTTGACCTTTTGGGTATGTCTGTTGTTAGACAAACAAAGAGAGGAATCCCTTAAAGAGAAGAGGGTTATTTATAGGGTCCTAGTCGAGGTCAAAGTTAGGATTCTGAGACTTGCTTTAATTACTTACCCTTAATAAAATATTATCATGTGATGGTCACATTAACTTGGGAATTTCAAAATACACTGCAATATTGTTCAAACATTTGAATTGAAAATTTTGGAAGTAGTTATTGTGAACTTGCTTCAAAATGTTAGAAAAAGGTGTATGATCGCGTGGAATGGAAGATACGGGTGTTCAGCTCCTGTCTGCTGCCATGCATGCTACGAGGAGGTATGTCTTGGTGGCCAAGCTGAGCCACACTCAAAAGACAATAAGATTTGGGTTTTTTTACTGTTGTTACTCTTCTCCCTATATAAAGCATGTATAAAAAGTATCACAGAATGTGTAAAGAAGTGAAAGTTTGAAAAAATTTACAGTTTCTCAAATTGCGGCACTTGTGCTTGTGTCTTTGACTGTAAATAGTATGCAACTTTAGTGATCTTCACTTTTCTAGGAGCTTAGCAGTGCATGGTTCGCATTATGAACTTAACAGTAGGTGTGAGACAAACATGGTTTTCTGCCAAACTCTTCAAATGTCATTACTTTGATCATGAGAAACATTTTCTTATTAGCCTCGTTAGTTTTCCCTGTCATATAGGTCTAATTGTAGTAGAAGATTAGGGGTCTATATACATGATCAAATGTTAAGGCTAGCTGTATATAGTTGGAGGAAGGAATAAAGTGGTGATATATTGAAAACATGTATCTTATTGGATGATGATATGTGATATGATATGTGCTTATTTTTGTTTTCACCTCATGATTGAGAATTGAGTTTTTATATATCATTCTCTCTGATTGGATGCTGCATGTCTTTTTTCTTATTTTTGTGAGGAAATGATGCATATCTTTTAGTAATTAAACATGTTCTGTGGGATATGGAACCAAAGTCTGCATTGATTTCTACTGTAATATGGGGTGCATGCCCTTGCTTGGGTTGAGCTGGTCCCAACTCTATAGGCTCAAACCTCACACTGCTAGCAGCAGCAAACAAGAGGTTGAAGAACATGGGCTAGTGGTCATGCATTGAATCCCTAACCCACCATGATTGACGACAACATTAACATATTTAAACTATACTTTACAGTTAACAAGTTAAGAACACGAGGGCGAGCCCTCAGTCGTTTACCCTTGAGAATGGTGCATGTCCCAGTACAAAAGGGAAAAAAAATGGTACATGGGACCAATTCATCGTGAAAATATTGTAATACCAAAATATATTTCATCCAATAAGTATATGTTTTTGAAACAATAAATAAACGTGAGTGGGTTTTACAAATCCAATGGTTAATATTTTAATATCTAAGATCTTCATCATTTACATTTCTTCTCTTCTGACTGAGGTTCGGGAATTGCGAAGTCCGGTGCGGGAAAGTCGGCGTTGGCACATGCATGGATTACATGTTGTGTTAATTTAGTGTAAGTACTAGTCTACCTGTATATGTACTGGTTAAAATTTGCATGGAAGTAATTTAAACCAGAAAGAAAGAACTGATAAGTGAGTAGAGCACATGCTATTGTTAAAGGTCGTTGAGTGAATACTTGCTTAATTAAGGTTAGTGAAATTAAAGCTACAATACTATTAGAAAGCTTAATGATACTTAAATCATAACTCATCTTAAAGTTCCATTTATCAATTCAAAGAAAACGATTTGGAAGTATATTGTGGATTCAGGTGAAAACCTGTGTATGAAGTTAAGTTCTTACATCCATGTCAGGATCTGATTTCTGCTTTTGTTTCTTGTCTCCAGCTAAACTCGTCAGACTCTTAACCAGCATCCTATAATCCTATTGGTGCATGTTTGGAGAAACCATATGATTCATTAATGACATTTAAACTCACCAGAAGGCAGAAGCGACATTCCTGAATCCCAGTACGATCTGCCCAGTATTTATTTTAACCGTCACATGAATGTTATAAGGAGTCCCATTAATTACATGTTAATGGCTTCCTTTTTTTCCCCCCCTCTGTAGGGATGGTTAATTGAGATTGACCAGTCTTCCAATCAGAACAGGAAAAAAGATTCGAATGTCTGTAATGGGAAACTCAAAAGCAGTAATAATGCCCTAGAAGAAAGGAATTGGCAGTGTCACATTCTTCTTGTTTGTGGTTTAAGAGTTAGTACCCCGAATGTACGGGGAAGGAGCTCTTCAAATTTTGGGATTCTAAAGTAAATGTGGATCCGTAGATGCTTACAGTAAAGTAGACTTTGGACAAAAAAACATTTTGGTTTGCGAGCGAGCTTCTTGTTTCTATTAATCCTGTTTAAATAAAGAGAAGATGGGCTTGCTTTTATAGCATGATCACATGAAAGTCATATTCTCCACCGTTGGTATTTGACTGAGGAACGAAAGTGAAAGAAGAACATGATCAGTTGACAACAGTCTTACTATTGACACATTATAATTTGCAAATCTTGTAAGACGACCAAGAATAGTTTAATGATATACTACCAAGTGTTAAAGTGGCTTAGCTTGAAGACCTAACCTTTTACAGGCAAGCCCAAGTCCCAAACTCCCAAGTTCATCAACTAATGATAAAATGTGAACAGTAAGATACAAAACCTAACCCAGCTAATGGTTATCCCTTATCAGTATCTGCCAAGTGGCCTAGGTTCAAACCAAGTAAAAAGAGTTTCAGCAATTAAGTTCCCAGTTCAAACCTGAGCTATTGCTTTTGGTTTTGAAATTCTTGCAATGTCAAACTAGATCTTGTGCTTGATAAGAAGAAAGTACTGGACTAAGTAACTTTTTTTTTTTTTGGTGGGAACAAATGTACTTTTTTTTTGTTAGCTGTTGCTCGAGGTGCTGCAAGAGCGAGAAACTTTGAAGTGCAGTAAACGGGCTCATGAAAAAATAGGCCCATTTTCCTTTATGGCTCACTTTTAAAGGCCTTTTCAATTTTACAACCAAAAAAAAAGACCTTTTCAATTTTTGATCTGTGTAGTAGATGGGCAGTGCAAAGCCAGGCCCGTTATGCTTTACTCCTCACACTCACATTGCTAGGCCTACACTTTCTACCAAAGCCCAGTCTTGATTCATTTATCCTCTCCACTCTTCCTCCCGCCAAAAACCAAAAAACCCACTTTCCCGCTAAAAGAACACAAAAGTGACAAAACCCTCCAGGCGCCAGATCCAAATACCAATTTTTTTTAAACAACACAGAGGAAATTGTAAAAAAAAAGGACAAAATCTCAAAAAAGAAAAGAGAAACCATCTTCCTCCGCCACCAAATAAACTCATTTCCGTTACCCCCCTTCAAAAAGAATCTTCACAAACCCTAATTTGAAAACTACACCATGAAAATCCGTACACTGAAGCTAAGAGAAGCCCACAAATCCAGCACCAATTCCTTCTGCTCCATCTTGTGGGACCAGCAGGCCAGCCATCTGGTCACCGCTTCCTCCTCCGACCCTTCCATCTCCATCCACGACCCCCTCCTCCCCTCCTCCAATGCCCCTAAGATCCTCCGCCACCACCGCGACGGCGTCACCGCCCTCGCCCTCAGCCCCAACTCCACCTGCCTCGCCTCCGGTTCCATCGACCACTCCGTCAAACTCTACAAGTTCCCCGGTAGCATTTCCCATCCCCTCTTCACTTCCACGGTCCTCCTTTTTTTTTTTTTAATTATTCGTCATTTTATTAGCAACTGATTATTTGGCTAAATATTGAGTCAATCTTGTACAGGTGGCGAGTTTGAGACGAATGTTACCAGGTTTACTTTGCCGATTCGTGCCCTTGCGTTTAATAAATCGGGGAGTATGCTCGCAGCTGCCGGCGACGATGAAGGTATTAAGCTAATTAACACAATTGATGGTTCAATTGCTAGGGTTTTGAAGGGGCATAGGGGGCCTGTTACTTGTGTAGCTTTTGATCCTGTAAACGAGTACTTGGCTTCCGTTGATTCAACGGGGACCGTCATATTTTGGGAACTGCAATCCGGGAGCATATTGCATACCCTTAAAGGGGTTGCTCCCAATACCGTCTCGGATGCTTCTATTTTGAATGTGCTTTGTTGGAGTCCTGATGGCGAGACCTTGGCTGTTCCGGGGTTGAGAAATGATGTGGTGATGTATGACAGGGACACGGCCGAAAAGCTGTTCTCTTTGAGGGGTGATCATGTGCTACCCGTATGTTTCTTGTGTTGGTCGCCTAATGGCAAGTACATGGCTACTTCTGGGTTGGATAAGCAGGTTCTGATATGGGATGTTGATAAGAAGCAGGATATTGATAGGCAGAGGTTTGATGAGAGGGTGTCTTGTATGGCATGGAAGCCAATTGGCAATGCATTGGCTGTTATTGATGCTATGGGAAAATATGCCTTGTGGGACATGGTTGTGCCGTCCTCGATGAAGTCCCCGACAGAAGGTATTCCTAGCTTGCAATCGAAGAACAGCAATGGGCTTCTTTTGTTTGAAGAGGAGGATCAGGAGCCTAGTGCATCTGGTAGTTTAAGTGATATTGGCGACGATAGTCTTGGTGAGTCTGAACCGCCAAGCAGGAAGAGATTACGAAAACGTTCTGAATTTAATGAAGAACTAGATGAGGGTATCAATGTTGAGTTGGATTCGCTTCTTATGACCGAACCCAGGAAGAAAGTACATCGCGCTGGAAAAGAAAACTCGGATAAAGGCAACGAAGGATTAAGAAGCAAGATTGCATCTGTTAGGTCCAAAATGCAAGAAGCTTTTCAACCAGGTGCTACTCCTTTACAGCTTGGAAAGAGGCGCTTCCTGTGCTACAGTATGCTTGGAACTATAACTACAATGGAACATGATGGATACTCACATATAGAGGTAGTGTATGCAGTTTCTTACATTCAATTTATTGTTCGTGTTTCCTTACCATAGAATGATGAGAGGTGATTTGATAATATAGATTGCCAGTTTAGATGAAATTATCTGTTGATCAAGTAGGGAGATATCTTTTACGTTATTTGCTGATAGTTCCATGAACCTCGAGTGCAGATTGATTTTCATGATACTGGCAGAGGTCCGCGAGTTCCTGCAATGACTGACTACTTTGGTTTCACTATGGCTGCATTAAATGAGAACGGGAGTGTTTTTGCAAATCCTTGCAAGGGTGATAAGAACATGAGTACTCTCATGTATCGTCCATTCAGTAGCTGGGCAAACAACAGCGAGGTCAGAAAATGTGACTTTATGAAATCAATTTCTTTCATTTTTATTTGGTCTTTCTTAGCCACTTGTTGCAGATGATATATGACTGATTTTTCTACATTCCGATGTTTGTTTGCATTCAATCTCAGTGGTCTATGCGATTTGAAGGAGAAGAAGTGAAGGTTGTTGCACTTGGCACTGCATGGGTTGCTGCAGTTACCAGTCTTAATTTTCTGCGCATCTACACAGAAGGAGGTTTGCAGGTTTGACTTCTAAACATCAATTCCCTCCTAAATGTTTAGATTTTTCAGTTGTCTTGTTTTCTTCTTTCTTTCTGGAAACCGTACCCCTGATTTCTGCTGTAATACTTGTTTTTCGATTGATATTGGCTGTTTTTATTTCTTTGTTGGTTGATTGGTAATCACGATAGTTGCTTCAAACCTTCCGCCAAAGAGGTTTCAGTTGCCAGCTGCATGAGGAGCACACTTCAATATATCATTGCAAGTTTTCCTTTTAGCTGAATTGACAGTAAAAATGGCTGATAAGTCTTAAATTTTGGATAATAATGGACACTAACGAGGAAATTACAAGTTGTTGATGATTATTGGTAGCAACTCTGCTAATGGTTTTTGCCTTGTGTATTTTACTGCAGAGACATATTCTCTCTCTTGATGGCCCTGTGGTGACTGCAACAGGATTTAAATATCAGCTTGTAGTCGTTACCCATGTTTCTGATTGTCTTCCCTCGAATGATCAGGTATGGGTTATAGTTGCTCATGATTCCTTCGTTTCTTAATTCGTGTTCTACAGACCGGTCCAAGGACTACTGAGCTAGGTGTTCCCTAACTAGCAAGTAGAATGAGATTGTTTACACCACTGAACTAGGCATGCAGCTATATCCGTGAAATCTTTAGCTCATAAAACATCTATTCATGTTGGCAATTATTCATACAGGCAGGATGACGACTCATTTTGTTTACACTGTATCTTCTTGATTTGTGATGTTTTGCTGAAAATTGAGTGCTAAAATTTATCTGTTACAAATGCAGGTGCTAGAGTTCAGAGTATTTGACATAGCCAATGGCACCCAGCCATTTAGAGGGCGTCTTCCTTTAAGTCCAGGCTCCTGTCTGACATGGTTAGGGTTTAGTGAAGAAGGCCAGCTGACTTCATACGACTCTAAGGTATCTAGTATCTATTTTCTTGCAACTTCGCTTAAGGGTGCTTTTTCTTTTTTCTATTTTTTTGTGTGTTGCTTATGATATCTTTTTTGAAATTCTGTAGGGTGTTTTGAGGGTTTTCACAGACCAATATGATGGAAGTTGGCTCCCACTGTTCAGGTTCAATATTCTTTTTGGAACACGGGCTGCCTCTTAGTTTACATGTTTCCGCTATTAACTTGTGCTATAGCTCACAAATACTACCGTGTATATTCTGCAGTGCGAGTAAGGAGAAAAAATCTGATGAAAACTATTGGATTGTTGGACTGAACTCAAGCAAGTTGTTTTGTATTGTTTGCAAGAGTCCTGACTTATTCCCACAGGTCAGATAACTTCCTGCTTTTCCTCCTGCCTCATTATTTGGATATAATCTCACGGCTTACTTTCTCCTCTGTGTAGGTGATGCCAAAACCGGTCCTCACACTATTGAATCTTTCATTTCCTCTAGCATCCTCTGATCTGGGAGCTGATGCCCTTGAAAACGAGTTTATCATGAATAACATTCACCTCTCACAGGTTTGTTATCAAGTATTGTGCATGAAGTTGGTTATCTGTAGCTGCTATTTACAAACTTTTTTGTTCTATGTAGTCACCCTTTGAAAAGTTATTGTATCATAATTTTCTGCCTGTAACATTGAGTGGCTCATTAAATTGGTTGTGCGTGACTTACAGATTCAGAAAAGAATGGAAGAAATGGAAGCTACTGGTTGCGTTACCACTGCACTTGATGACGAGGCTTTCAATACAGAGGCAGCTCAAGATAGATGCATCCTGAGGTTGATAGCATCTTGCTGCAATGGTAGGTTCTGATAATGAATCACAATCTCAGAGAAAGGGTGGAACTAGTTTTCTATCCTCCTTGTCTGACAAATGATAGTTGAGGTGCCGGTTTCTCACTTTTGTTTGTTATCTTAGGAGATAAGCTTGTGAGGGCTACAGAGCTTGTGAAGCTTTTATCATTAGAGAAATCAGTGAGAGGAGCAATAAAGCTTGTTACAGCTCTGAAGCTTCCTAATTTGGCAGAACGTTTTAACAGCATACTGGAGGTAAGCACTCACTGTTTTTTATGTGATAAAAGGTCTCGAATAGTATGCAGTTAATACGGGATTTTATGAAGGCTTTCAGTTTCTTCTGTTTTTGGCTTGTTATAAATGTTTTCCGATTTTACAATTGATAATTTTTACGTTATTACAGGAAAGATTGCTCAACGAATCCAGGGTTCCTCTAAGCAATGGTGTATCCACAGCGAGTAATGTCGCAGTCACTAGAACAACCTTGACTTCTACGGTAAACAATGAGATATCAGAACCCAGTGCTCCTTTGTCATCACCGAAACTGTCGGCCCCTTTGTTTGTCAAGAAAGCAAGTAAGCATGAGAAGGAAAAGACCGATCAGAAAATACCAAGCAAAGTAGAGCGGGATAGGGAGCCAAGGAATACGGAGACAGTAAAAAATGCAGGAAATGGGAATAGCTCGGGGGCGAAGGTAGCAGGAGAGGCATCAAAGACACAGCCACAACGTCCTATTGTTCTTCCAATTATGAAGACCTCAAACAAACCTGAAGCAGAAACGAAAGGAGACACAGGCGAAGTGAAAGCTGCTATTAACCCATTTAAGAAGTCATCAAAATGAACTTGAATTGATACGAAACAAGATGCAAGTGCAGCTGAGCTGACCCCGGGAGCCAATCATGCGGCAAAGTTCGCCAGAACATGAAGAGGAAGGAATTTTTAGTGATGGCCTTAGATTTGAGATTTAGCAGTCAGGATCCGTTGTACATCATGACAGGCATTACTAGTGATTCTAATCTATTCTGTTTAGCTGGGAGTTAGGTTTAGATGGAAGAAAAATGCAAAGAGCCACCTTCACCTCCTCCTTGCTCCAGCCCTCTGGCTACCCGACAGGTTTCAAAATCAAAACTAAAAGAGTTCACAAATCTCGTTGCTGATTCTGTATGTATCTATTTTACTGTCATAATAAAGCAGTCCCAAGTGTACGATTAGCAGCTGATAAAATACGAGCTAATTACGTATTTGGGCTGATATTTTTTAGGGCTTGAGGCCCACTTTTCCGACTAGCCAACAATTCAGTTTAATTGTTTAGGTGTATTTGGACCTGTGTGCAAATGACGAAGCTTGGATTCGTTTCCAAATAGTGTCATGCAGATGAAATCATAAAAATAAAGAAGTATTCTTATAACAACAATAAATCTATGATAAATTATAGGAGAATATAATTTATTTTTTCCATTTATTTAAAGAGATTTAATTAGTCTAAAAATTAATATATCTTTTCAAATTGTTGAGAAATTAAAATTAGAATAATTGGTAAAATATTGTAATTAATTTTTATTTCATATTTATGATCGAAATTTTACTTTTTGAATTTTATTATCCCCAATCACTATTATATAATTTCAAAAATTTTCCTTTGTATAAAACAACAACATATCCATGAAACACGCGGTGTAGAATTCAAAGTTGAATACTTTCTTTTTTCTTCATTTCTCTTGTTTATTTTCCTCTACCGAGAGGAAAGGAAGACATAGCGAAGGAAACGCAGGGGACAATCACGTAATTTGTGCCAAAGGATATGGGCAATGACGTAAATTCGCATCAAAATCTCCCACCAATGCCATGCTTTTCACACCTGTAAATGGGACTCCACACATCCTTCCTTCACAACACAAAAAAGGGGAAAAAACGGAAATCACACAAAAGGCGCTTCTTCACTTACACCCACCCACCCCCCGGTACCCATTTCCCCATCCAAAAGAAAAAAAAAAAAAAAAGGAAAAAACATGGCTAGTATCTCTTTCCTCCACCCCGACCCTGACTCCGACACCGACCACCGCCATCTCCACAGCCGCCGACACCGTAACCACCTCAACAACCACCACAAGCACCACCACCACCACTCCTCCTCAACCCTATCCTCTGTAGACCCATACTTCCCTATCTTCTCCTCACCTTCTTCTTCTTCCAATCCCCACTCCTCCCCTCTCCACGAGCCCACCAACTTCAACATTGGGGCTCTCGACGAATACGACGACGTCTCGGATCCCGAATCCGTAATCCTCGCCGGGCCCCACGACCTCCTGGACCGCGAGAACCAGGTGAGCTTCGTCATGGATCTGTTCCAGCAGCGGGTGGAGCAGTCTCATGTCCTGGGCGGTCGCCCTCCTCGCGGGTCCCTCTCCCTCTCCGATTCCCTCAACGAATCGGGCTTCGGGGTCATCGACGAGAATCCCGAGCTGGGTATTGATGGGTTGGAGCTCGATTTGGGGTTAGGGTTTGGTCTGGACGAGTCCCACGACAATTCCGTGTTCCAGGATGTCGACCCCATTGAGAGCAATCGGGATCTTAATAGGGATTACAGCGACAATATCGTCATCGACGACGATGATTTCTTCGTCGAGAGGAGGGTTTCTCGGGTTGAGTCGTGTGACGCCGAGTCTGCTGTTTGCTTCCACGCCAATCCCATTAGGGTTGTTGGGTTCGATTCGGATTCGGAGTCTGAGGTCAGCAATGGAAATGGGAATCTGTTGGCTATTGATTTGAATTCCGGGGATGAGTACGGGCTGGAGGATCATGTGAATTTAGGGAATGGTAGTCATTATGATAATGAGTATGGGGATATTGATGATGATAATGAGGATGAGGAGGACGATGCCAGTGTCGCCACTCCGCTGTGCTGGGATTCTCTCCGGTTGGAGGATCACAGGGAGAACAATGAGGATTTCGAGTGGGAGGAAGTGGATGGCCGTGTTGATGAGAGGGAGGTTCTTAGCGTGTTTGTTGATGACGAGGAGGCTGCTTCCGTTTCTCTATCGATTTCCCCCATAATTGCACCCGAGGATATGGTGAGTGTGGAGAGGGTTGGAGGACTGGGGAATTTGGAGTGGGAGGTTTTATTGGATGCCAACAACTTGGGGTCCAATCCAGACCATGATCAGGACCATAATTCCGAGCCATATTTTGGTGAGCATGATGATTATATCTATACCGCAGAGTATGAAACATTGTTTGGTCAGTTTGCAGAGAATGAGATTGCCGTTATGGGTAGGCCTCCCGCTTCAAAATCTGTAGTTGACCGGCTCCCGTGTGTGGTTTTGACGAAAGACGATGTGCATGGGAATAATGCTCTGTGTGCAGTTTGCAAGGATGAGATTAATGTTGGCGAGACTGCAAAGCAGTTGCCTTGTACTCACCGGTATCATGGGGAATGCATTTTGCCTTGGCTGGGGATTAGGAATACTTGCCCTGTCTGTCGATTTGAGTTGCCTACGGATGATGCTGATTATGAGCG
This sequence comes from Turnera subulata, assembly GCA_028386065.3. Classification (NCBI taxonomy): domain Eukaryota; kingdom Viridiplantae; phylum Streptophyta; class Magnoliopsida; order Malpighiales; family Passifloraceae; genus Turnera; species Turnera subulata. The sequence continues at coordinate 6,245 of JAKUCV010002121.1, read as the reverse complement.
GAGGAAGGCACAACAAAGAAACGGTGCTGTTGCTACTCGTATGTAATTGGTAACTTATTCTATCAATGTATGATTTTTGCGAGCGATAGAGCTGTTTAAAATGTACATATTGCTTTTGGAGTGAGTTTGATTCTCTGTGAGGACATTTCTAGATTATTGGTATTTTAGTATGGTTTTTTGAGAGTGTATAAGAATGTGCTTATGACCTCATTGTAATGTTGAGAATTTTTTTTTGTTTTCAAATAATATTTGCATTGGTTTGCAGATTCTGCCTTTTGTGGTGTTTTACTTTCTGATAGTTTCATACTGAATATTTTTTAAATTTGGTTTGCAAATAGCTAGAATTTTCATAGATTCAGCCTGATTTGGATTGGATGAACGGAGTTCATTCATATTTCAGTTGTTCTGCAAACTCACAGGAAGTTACCTTAATTTACTGTTCTTGTGCATTCCTTGTTTCCTCCATCGTGACTTGAATAAGTAAGCAGGTTTACTATACCTGTTATTAGGTCTGCGAGGTTATTGAAGTTATCTTAGAATAACCGAGGAAATCGTTATCGGAAATCTCATTATATTTTTTGTGCCATACCCAGATTTTCTCTCCATGTTGCTTACGGTCTTTATTTTTTCCACCACTATCACGGTTTTACATCAGTTAAATGCCTAGTTATGGCAGAAATGTGTTGCTGTAAGTTTGACCATCTCGAACTTGTCTGTAAAGGACTGTACGGTTGAGTGGTTGATTTTCTTCTGGTTCCTCTAGGAGAATTTAAAAGAAAGAAGCTGAATGAAAAACATCCTAAGAAATGGTTTTGAGCTGCAAGTCCGAGAGGATAAAAAGAAGGCATATCCTATTTTTTCATTTGAGCTCAGAAATTAATGTAATTGGATAAACAAGCAAAGGGAAAATAGTAAAACGTAGGTAAAGGTAGATCCAGGCCGACACATTTCATTTCACACTTTGCACTCAAAAAGGGTTAAGACTGATTGGCAGCCTTCTTGGGACGACAGACGGTCCCGACCGACGACAGACTTCAGGAAGAAGCTCGCAGTATGGTCTTAAGACTAAGTTTGCTTTTTTTTGGGTATTTAAGGATGCTTTTTATCCAGGCCGAACCTTTTCTTCTTTGTTTTTTTCAGTTCAAATCCATGGCTGAACTTTTAGCGACTTTGCAACTTAAATTTGCATTCTTATGTTGAAATTTTTATGCCTACGGGGCTATTTTACACGTGTTACTAGGATTGTCATGATAATTAATGGCCGTAATACTATTTCAAGTTCCAAGCAAAAATTCAGGGAAAAGAAAATCATCTATCTGCCTGGTATTGTTGTTGAGTAAGAATGCAACAATTTTTACACATGCTAGGAGCAATTTCTTCCCCTAATGTGATCAACCGCGTTTGGTAGTGCAGCTTGAAAGTAGCTTTCATCCCCACGTCAGAAAGTAGCAGGGTAAAGCTATATTTCACATGTAAAGGGGAAAAAAAAAAGCAAAAGAGGGAAGAAGAAGAGGACGCCACCAACTTTTTCTCAATGTATAACATATTCCTCTTTTCTTAATAATGTATCCTCCTCTTCTATTTAATAGTTCTGTATATAAATTACTTCTTGAAAGGGACTGCATATCCTTATCGCTATCAAATAAGGAAACGCGTGCTCACTTCATTTTTTAAGCAGGATTGATGGCTCTGGTAGCCACTAGCCAGTCCAGACATGACATAGAGAAGCAATTTTGAGGAGCAGACTATTTACACTTTATGTTTTAAGCAAATAAGAGGAGAAGTCGCAAGAAAGTAGTAATTTTATGGCCAACCTCCCCCGGTGGTTCCTATAGTCATATAATACAAGTCAACAGCTTTAACATGAGTAATTGTGTGATATGGAAATTTTAAAATTGACTGCTGCATAGTTGTAATTCATATGAGCAAAGCTTAGATCCTCGTCATTTGAGTTTTAGTTTCCTGGATAAGAGAGGTTACACTTGTTGGGGAAAACTCGGGCAATTTCCCCACTACAAACAACTAGTGAATTGAACTGATTCGATCATTCCCAGGAAAGATGGACTAGCCTATCTCCTTAGACAGAATTATCATTCCAAGATAAATCCCCAGGAAAGACTGGAGGAACAGTGGTTCACTTAAAACCCAGCCTCCTAGACAGGACTCACTTGCACAGTGTTATAATTCACAACCTATACCCGACAAAGGCGGCTTAACCGGTCAACAAAAGAGACAAAGGCGGCTTAGCCGGCCAACAAAAGAGACAAAGGCGGCTTAGCCAGCCAAATATTGAATACTAAATAAATGCGGAAATTAAAGGCGGAATAATAAAAGAAAGAACACACTAAAATTGTTAACGGAGTTCGGCCAATTATGCCTACGTCTCCGGAGCATTGCTCTTTTTATACGAGAAGAATTAGTACAATTGTGAGGATACAATGTACTCTTATTTGGGATGATACTAAAGGGAGGTGGGGGGTCTTATTTATAGGACTTTCTAACCCCTCACTTCAACTCCTTAAACGATGTGGGATACCAAAACCCACACCACTATTCAACAATCTCCACCTTGGGTTTTTGTAGTTCCACCAAACCTCTATCTTCTCAACCAAACAAAGAACAGTGCTTCCAACTTGCGCCATCTGGCGCCAACTCAAATATGCAGGATATTGACCAAGTCTAAACAATGTTTAAACTTGGCCCTTGTCACCACCTTGGTCATCATATCTGCAGGATTCTCCGTAGTCAAAATCTTCTGGAGAAGTATCTCTTCTTCTTCGAGAATTTCTCGCACAAAATGATAGCGAACATCAAT
>JAKUCV010002120.1:1430-18902 GCA_028386065.3 Turnera subulata | reverse complement strand
CATACTATTTTGTTTCTCATATTTTCATTCCATTTATTTCTTCCGCTGCTTTGGATCTTTTTAGAGATGTCTTTTGATTTTGGATTATTTTATCGGCTGATTGCCGGGATTTACTATTGATGATGTCCGGCAGGATGCCGGGTTTGATTTGAGGCTTGCTAAGCCGGTTGACTATGTTGTTATGACATCTTTTTTTTTTATTGAGGATTTTGGATAATGTTTTTGATATTGATTTTCGTGTCCCGGGTTTCAAGGGCATTTTGGTAATTTCCTTAAGTTTAGATATTTTATCGTTAAATTGGGACACGGGTGTTTCACTTAACATTCTTACCCGAGGCTAATCGGACCAACATCTTGTCATCTCACTAGCATTCCCATTGGTCGATTAGCTACCAACATGAGTAGTTAGTTGGTCATTTTGGGGTATTGGTGCATTTTGCTGACAATATGGTGGATGATGGTTATGATATATAGGTGTGGTCCATTTGATGCTTTGACTACTCATGTTCTTGATGCACTTGGTGCTTGATGTGAATAGATTGGTTGCATTGCACACGTTGTGCTTGTTGTTGCATTCCATTACCTTGGATGTGCTTGTGATTGTGGATACCACTGGCCAGTTGGGAGGTGGTGCACAGTGGGTGCACAGGTAGTGCTTAAGATGTGGCACTTACCTTATTGATGATTATTTGACGGGCCTTGCGGTTGTGGATGGCCGCTTGGAGTAAAACGGTCGTGATTATTTGACGGGCCTTGCGGTAGTTGATGGCCGCTTGGAGTAAAATGGTCGTGTTTATTTGACGGGCCATGCGGTGCTGGATGGCCGCTTAGAGTAAAATGGTCGTGCTTGTTCCGTGGCATGAGTGCCCAGTATTTGTGCATTATGCATTACTATATGTGTTGCACGACTGTGTGTTGCCCATGTCCAGCCTTGTGTGCAGTATGTGGTTGCTTTCTTGCATGGCCTATTTACTTACTGAGTTTTATACTCACCCCCCCTATTTTCTCTCCATGTCATACAGGTGTGAGAATGAGAGTATGGGAAGTAGGTTGATGGGTATAACCGAGTCAGTCTTCTTCAATTATATTGTTGTATTAAGTATAAAGGTTGTGTCATTGTAAAGTAAGAGTTAGTGCCCCTTTGCAAAAATGGTTTAATGACACTAGTGTAGTTGTCTTTATAAATGAGCCTTGGTACTTTTTATCATCTTTATTGCCTTTGCATTTGTTGTTGTTGCTTCCTTTTATGCTGTGCATTTTCTTGGTTGGTGACTCGCCGAGCAGAGACAATGAGCTTTTGGTTGTGTCGATGAAAGGCCTTTGGGGCCTTGTGGCACGTGGTGGGTGCACATGGCACCTGGCCGGTCGCGCTTAGCGGGGCCGTGACAGTTGTGGTAGCGGAGCTCATGACATTTATGTCATAGAGTGTAATAGTTGTAGTGGTGGAGGATGTGCTAGTACCCATCAAGTTAGAGACCATTGGTTGGTGAGAGTCGTGTGTTATAAATTTGTATTTTGTTTATCTTATATTTTGTATTGTGTTTGTGACTGCGAAAATATGACATTCCATTGTGAAAAATATGGTTAAAACCTTGCTGAACATATAGTTGAGGCCTTTTGGCTGTGAGCATACTAAGAGTATACAAGCATGCATGGATTGCCTAAAGATGTAAACTATGAGAAAAATGCTCTAAATATGAGAACACTATCATGTGACATGGCTGTTTCTTAGGAAACGTCCGATATGTTGTTGACTTCATATGTAGGAAGGCTTAGACAATATACATGTGGAATAGGTGTTTAGAACTGAAATTTTGCATTCTTCTTGGTTAATATGATTAAAGCTAAGTGTTAATTAACTTGGTTTCCTATGGCCAAAAGGATGCACATATATAGGGTTATAAAGTTATTTTGGAATGATCAAGTTATAGTTTGAGTTCTTAATCAAATAGAACTGTGATGATGAAGGATAATATGATTTAAGAGCTAGAGTCATGAATACGAATCGTATGGGATGTTAGCATCTTTAGGATTTAAGTTGCATGTATTTAATAATTTGACATAATTTCCCTTCGAGGCAGAGGTTATGAAATTTTAAGTTATTTTTGAATTTGATTATTTAGTATATTAGAGAATCATCTATGGGTGATAATTACAATTAAAGTCACCACTGGTTTCTGTTAGCTTGGAAATTTAATGTTATATGTCAAATTGACATAATGTGGATGACATACCCTGGGTGCTTGGTAACTTGTTTGTTTGATTAAGTAAAATTTTTCTTGGTGATAGATAAGAAGGCATTTTATGATAGGAATAATAACTAAGATACTAGTTATAGAAAGTGTTAGTATGGTGAATGATTAAGAGATATTGATGATGAGAGTGTCATGATAATATGCTTGTCTTAAAGTTGGCTTGTGAGGTATTCCCTAGTGATGTAGATGAACAATGAGTCTGTAAGAGTAGATATGAAGTTATGTTATATGTTAAAGATATGATAAGTACATGATCTAGCAATTGAAGGAAAAATTTGGAGATCGTGATTACTGTAGAATAACTGGCTAGGAGCATTTAGCTTAGGTGCTTGAGTGGGCAAGTGAGAGTGGTGATAGTGAGTTGGATGAGATTCAGGTCACTTGTTTCACGGATGTTTAATGAAGTAATGCATGCTGAAGGTTTGAGATGTAAGTGTTTTGGAATTGTCTGGAATATGTGTTGTGTTTGTCTTATATGATTTTTGTCAGTAGGCAAAATGTTTCTGTAGGGGTAATATGTTTCTTAGTCTTTTGGGGTTCTAGATCGTGAGATGAGAGAAACACGATGAGATGATTATATTGTCGTTGAACTAAAATATATTATATATAAAATTTGGCTGAAACTACATTTGAGCATGTGTATTACATAGTTTTTGATAATATGCACTCATTGTTTGACGTACGATTTTCTCATACTAACTAAAGGTCCATAGCTACATGGTGAATAAGGTATTCATATTTGAAATGCTTATTATGCATCCTTGCTGGGGAAGAAAGTCTATTGTTATCTTATTAAGTATGTATGGTGTAAATTGCTACTGTGTTGTGTTTGAATTGATTATGATAGTCTTGTGATGGCTTGGTATGCTACCGAGAAATTTGCGGATAAAATCATATGCAGTTGGGGCAACTGAGAATAAAGCATTAGGTGAAGTGAAATAATTGATATTGTAAAGTCAAAGATATGTAAATGATAGAGGGGTAAGTTCAACCTTGGATCGATATAGCTAGAGTGAAGAGTAGATATATTGGAGGAAAATTTTCTAAGAGGAGGATGTCTAAGTATACAAGAGTAGGATTGTAATTTTGTAAACCATAGCTTGATACTAACATGTGAAGTGTAATGGACAATCTTGTGCTATCTAAGGATGATTATAGTGTGAAGGAATAGGTTGTGATTATGGAGTTTTGGTTTAGAGCTTGTGAGTAAGGTATAATAATGATTATGTTTGGCCTTATAAGCATTTGAAGTAGTAATGAAGGAAAATGATGTGTTATGAACATTATGAACAATTAGCATACACAAGAGTGTAGTTAACCTCTTCGATTTATTCAGAGTTAGATTTGTGTTGTTGGGAGTTAGATTGTGAAGTGCTGGGTATGTTGAAGCGCATGAAATAAGTATTGAGCGTTATATATTTTGATAAGTGATTATCTTAATTCAAAAAAAAAAAGTTTAAGGTATCTCGCCATAGGAAACACATGAGGTTAGCACTGTTTGGTGAGTGATACTAGGATTAGGGTTGAATTATCTAAAGACATAATAAGAAATTGAGGCATAGATGGAAAGACGCAGCAAAAGCACGACTATCTTATTTGAGAAGCAATTGGGCTTACGATTGTCCAATTGGTCCCAGTGGATGTTTTGTTGGTTTAGTTAGTATAATTGTTGTGCTCATGCGAGTACTAGTATACGAGTAGTATAATTTGTGGCTCCGTTGGGGTAGTTAGCCTTGTTGGGCAATTGGCATAGTAGTGAACCAGTAGTGCACCTTAGTGGAGTGAATATGACATAGAAGCTATTAATGAAGAGAGAATGGGTGTATGAATTGTAGTAGCTTAGTGAGAGATGTGTTATGAGGAGAGTTAAGTGGAGACTTATATGGTTACATTTGGAAGGCTAACGGTACAGTGCAAATTTTACTATTTGACTATGTGGCGCCACAGCTTATAATGGTTTTCAAATTATTGTTTTGGAAAATACCTTTAAAGGAATGAATTGAGCAAGTTTTGCATTAGTACCGTTTAGCCTATCCATTTGTACCGTGGTCAGAAGTGATAGATAGTTGAGAGAACTAGCATCTATAAGATTGCAATTGAGTCACCAAGGTATGCAAAACGGATTAGTATGAGAGTTGCGAGTGTAAGAGATATGAGAATTTGAGGTATCTAAGTGAGGAGTTGAGGTTGAATTTAATAATGGATTTTAAAGTAAACGAGTTGGAGATATACTAGAATGAGTTATCACTCGAGTACCATAGTGAGAAAAATATCGAGTCGTAGAACAACATATGAAATTGTTTAGGAAGATGATCGGGAGCTACATAAAAAGATTGATGTTGTCTTTGAGGTTAAAGTAGCACCTGAATTTCGAGGAAAAAATTCTTTGATGGAGGGGATGATGTGATACCCCGGGTACACCCTAGAATATAGAGAAGAATTTACATGATGAGAACTGGGTGTAGCTTGGCCTCCTGGGACGTTCGAGTAGGTTGGATTGGGTATTCGAGAGAAAGTGGGTAAAGTTAACAATGTCGATGTAGAGATAAGTATGGGTTTAGGCTCGGTAACATGTGCTGGTGTCAGATTGAGAGTAATGGTGAGCATAGGCTTGGCCTAGTGCACCGAAATGGGCTCGTAGTGATCCGAAGGCACGGTTGGCCTAGTTTGATGTCCCGAGTGCTCCATTTATCTTATTGGTCCATAAATGATGGGAAACAATAGGAATGTAATTGATTGGAGTAATAGGTTCATTAGAGTCATGATTGGGCAAGGGGATTATCGGTTGGCTCGATTTGGTGCGAATGGTGCGCAACCGGGGCATTAGTGTGCCCGTCGGTGCACAATTGGGCTCGATAAGGGTAAATTCGTAATTGGCCAAATCGACCGATCAGAATGAGATAAGTGGCTCGGAAATATGTTGATGGAGGTCTTTGGTGTGCAAGCTAGTAGGTCGGGTGTCACGAGCCAATTGGTCGAAAAACAAGCACGTGGTGGCACGTGCTTGTGCAAGTGGCATGATTTGGGCAAGTGGTGGCAAGTGGGTGCTCTTATTCATGTGTTCCAGATTCAATTCGTGCTAGAGAGAGAGAGGGAAAAGAGAGGAAGAGAGGAGAGAAAGAGAGGTGTGCTAAGGGTTCTGCTCTCGGCCAGACAGACCCTTTCCCACTAAAAAGAGAATTCCTGCCACAATACCGGTTGTAATTGAGTGAAACCAAATCTCAGAGTTAGCTAACATCCATAGCTTTCCATGGGCATAGATATTGCTGTTTTTAGAGCTGAACAGAGAGAGTTATCCACCCTCAAAGTTCACTGATGTGCAGCAAACCTGCTGCATGACCCCGAGTTGATGTAGGAGCCATATCTGGAGTTAGAGAGCTTGGAATTGAGTGTTCTCGGTGGATATGGAACGCTAAGAGGCATAGATACAACTTTTATGTTTATCCACAAGGCTGATTATGCCTGTAGGGTCCTGTGTAATCTCGGTGAATTTTCTGTTGGTGCAGGGCAGCATCTGCCCGAATTGAGAAAAGATAAGTATTGTGGGTAGGATTGTGTTTCCCAAGCTATTATTGTTCAGGATTGATTGTGATTTCTAAATGTGTGTTTAAAACAGGGACTAAGGTTCCAAGAGGCCTAAAGGCTGTAAAGGAGAGGAATTGGTTTAGGAATAACTAGGTGATGGTAAGTAAGTTTGTTATGCGAGTAGTGATTACTAGTGCCCCATTGCTGGGCGGAAGGCCCCTTTATTGCATGCTTGAGTACGTGAATGCTTGTTGTGTGGGCATGCTGGTACACTCTTGATGGATTGGTGTAAATTGTGGCCAGTTGCCCATCATTGTCCAATTATGCAAATTGATGGCTAGCTCATGCTCATTGATGGTTATTGTGGCTTGATGAAGTATAGTTGAGTTAGCTGGTCATTTTGGGGTATTGGTGCATTTTGCTGACTATATGGTGGATGATGGTTATGATATATGGGTGTGGTCTATTTGATGCTTCGATTACTCATGTTCTTGATGCACTTGGTGCATGATGTGAATAGATTGGTTGCATTGCACACGTTGTGCTTGTTGTTGCATTCCATTACCTTGGATGTGCTTGTGATTTTGGATACCACTGGGCAGTTGGGAGGCGGTGCACAGTGGGTGCACAGGTAGTGCTTAAGAAGTTGCACTTACCTTATTGATGATTATTTGACGGGCCTTGCGGTTGTGGATGGCCGCTTGGAGTAAAACGGTCGTGATTATTTGACGGGCCTTGCGGTAGTTGATGGCCGCTTGGAGTAAAATGGGCGTGTTTATTTGACGGGCCATGCGGTGCTAGATGGCCGCTTGGAGTAAAATGGTCGTGCTTGTTCCGTGGTGTGAGTGCCCGGTATTTGTGCATTATGCATTACTGTATGTGTTGCCCATGTCCAGCCTTGTGTGCAGTATGTGGTTGCTTTATTGCATGACCTATTTACTTACTGAGTTTTATACTCACCCCCCCTATTTTCTCTCCATGTCATACAGGTGTGAGAATGAGAGTATGGGAAGTAGGTTGATGGGTATAGCCGAGTCGGTCTTCTTCAATTATATTGTTGTATTAAGTATAAAGGTTGTGTCATTGTAAAGTAAGAGTTAGTGCCCCTTTGTAGCAACGGTTTAATGACACTAGTGTAGTTGTCTTTATAAATGAGTCTTGGTACTTTTTATCATCTTTATTGCCTTTGCATTTGTTGTTGTTGTTGCTTCCTTTTATGCTGCGCATTTTCTTGGTTGGTGACCCGCCGAGCAGAGGCAATGAGCTTTTGGTTGTGTCGATGAAAGGCCTTTGGGTGCCTTGTGGCACGTGGTGGGTGCACATGGCACCTGGCCGGTCGCATTGGAGTTAGTTGTTGTCACTTTAAAATCTCAAGAGAGTTAGATTCTATGAGATTGTGATTGAGATGTGACACGGGTTGGTATGTGATACGGATTGGTGTAAGATGTGGCCCCAAGGAAGTATTAGAATTTATATTGGTGATCTAAATGTGTCATTTGGAATACCAAAATTAGGGAAATATGAGAGATTCAAGGTTGGATTTGAGAATGGATTTTAAGGTAAATAAGTTGGAGGAACATTGGACTAATTTATTGGTTGAGTACCACGATTGTGAGAGTTTATATATGGGCAGATTTAGAAAGATAGTTGAGAGTTTACATAAAAGGGATTGACATTGTATTTGAGGTTAGAGTAACATCTGAATTTCGAGGACAAAATTCCTTGAAGGAGGGGATGATGTGATACCCCAGGTACACCCTAGAACTTAGTGACGTATTTACATGATGAGAGTTGCGTGTAGCTTACCCTTCGGGAATGCTCGTGTAGGTTGGGCCGTGTATTCGGAAGGAAGTAGTTGATGTTAATAGTGTCGATGTACATGTTAGTGTGGGTTTGGCATGGTAGCATGAGCTGGTAGTGGATTGATGGCAATGGTGCGCATAAGCTTGGCCTAGTGTCCACAATTGGGCTCGTAGTGACCCATTGGCACGGTTGGCCTATTTAGGGGTACCGGGTGCTCGATTTAATTGATCGGACATTAAATGGTGGGAAATATTAGGAATGTTATTATTTGATGTAATAGATTCATTAGTGGCTTAAATGGCCAAGGGAGTTATTGGTTGGCTCGATTTGGTGCGAAATGGTGCACAACGGGTGCACTGGTGTGCCCATCGGTGCACAATTGGACCCGAAGGTGTGTAAATACATGATTGGCCAAACCGACCAATCAGAATGAGACTTGTGGCTTGGGAATAAGCTGCTGATGGTTTGGGTGTGCAATCTAGTAGGTTGGTTGCCACAGACTAATTGGATGGGAAACAAGCATGAGGTGGCACCAACTTGGTGCAAGTGGCACCAAGTTGGCAAATGTGGAAAGTAGGTGCTTAGTCACCTACTTACCATCACTTAAGGGGTGAAACCAGGCACCTCTCACTCATTATTATCAGAACCAAATCGAGATAGGTGTGAGAGAGAGAGAGAAAGAGAGAAAAGAGGGGAAAGGAGGAGAGGTGAGCCTAGGGGTTCTACTCTCGGCCAGACAGACCCCTGGCCACTAAAAAGTAGATTCAGGCCAAACCACCGGTTGGAATTAAGTGAAACCAAATCGCAGAGTTAGGTAACACCCATAGATTTAATTGGGTACCTATTTTTCTATTTTTAGAGCCAAAATGTGAGATTTATGAACTCTCAAAATCGACTGTCCAGAAGCTGCCCTACAACAGATTCCCTATTTGAACTCCATTTGGTGTTGGAGCCATAACTGGAGCTATAGAGCTTAGAATTTGGTATTATTGATGGCTACAGAAAGCTACGACATAGAGCTACAACTTCTACGTTGAGGTCTAAGGCTGGTTCTACTTGTAAGGCTCCGATTTGCCTTGGTGAATTTTCTATTGGTACAGGGCAGTTTCTGCCCGAATTGGAGAAAGATGAGTATTGTGTGTTTGAATGGTCTTTCGGTTATTACGATTGGTTTTATTGAATTTTAATGTGTGTTTGTGTGTGTGCAAAAGGGGAATAAGGTCAAAGGCACCTAATGGTTCCAAAGGAAGGGAATTGGCCTAACGAGGCCTAATTGTTATGTAAGTAAATAGGTTATGCAGGTGGTGATTGGTAGTGCATCATTGTTGGGCGGAAGGCCTTTTGTGTGCTTGATGGGTGTGTTCATATGTTGGTTCCCTTTGCTGGTCCTTTCTGGTTATTGATGGATAATTGTGGTTTGTTGGCTTTTGTTGGTTAATTATGGTTAATTGGCATTTGGTTGTCAATTGTGGCTAATAGTACATAATTGTGGTTTATATGTTATGGTTGGTTGTATTATATTGTGATGTGTACTTGTATGTGTGTAACAGGGCAGTAAAAACCCTAGATGCCTAAGGGTTCCAAAGGCATGGATTTGATAGGCTTGATGTGTCTAACGGTTTGGTAAGTTGGGTTGCCATACTTGTGGTGGTTGATGGTGCTAGCTTGTGGGTTAATGACCCAATATGCTATTTGATGGCACCAAATGGTGCAATGTTGATGATAAGATGATGATGCCTTGGCTTATTGACGAGTCCAATATTCGGGCTGTGCATTTCATGCATAACATGTGCATCCATGAAATTGGCATAAGATGATATTGATGATGAGTTGATGGACCCTGCAGTGCTCCTAGGCTGCTTGGTCATATGAGATGATGGTTGTGTTGTGCTAGGCACCGTGTGTGGTTGTGGTAGCCAATCGGATATGCCTCGTACGTGGGGCTGTGGGCTAAGAAGTAACACCGTTGGTAGGGCTATCAGACCATGCAGGTAGGCTTAGTACAACTTCACGATAGCTTACCCGTGGGCTGCTCACGGTGCATTGATGTAGAGCTGTTTGATGTTGTTGCCTCTTGTGTGTATCATTGTTGTTGCTTGTATGACCACCTACTTATTGAGTTTTATACTCACCCCCCCCTATTTTTCCCTTGTCTTACAGGCGCGAGATTGAGAGCTCGGTTTGTAGGTCGATGGGTATAGCCGAGTCAGTTTTGTTTAATTATATCACTATATTGGATTGTTCATGGAGGTTGTGCTATTGTATAGTAATAGTTGGTGCCCCTTGTAGTAACGGTTTTATAACAATAGTGGAGTTCGATTTATACATGAGTTTTATTACTTTTTGTTACTTTTGTTGCCTTTGCACTTGTTGGTTTTGCTTCCTTATACGCTGCGCATTTTCTTGGTTGGTAACCCGCCGAGCAGAGGCAACTAGCTTCTGATAGAGTTGATGAAAAACCTTGGGGTGCTTTGTGGCACGCAGTGGGTGCACAGGGTACCTGGCCGGTCGTGCTTAGCAGGGGCGTGACATTTGTGGCATGCAGTGGGTGCACAGGGTACCTGGCTGGTCGCGCTTAGCGGGGGCTTGATGTTATGCCTTGTTGTGGTAGCGGAGCATGATTGTTTTGGTGGAATTTGATTTCGTGTCATTTTCGACACGAGTGTGATAGCTGTGATATTGGAAGATGTTTTTGTAAGAATGTTAAGTGTCATATTTGTTGCATAGGTGGAATAAATATAATTACAAAGTATGGTTGTAGTTTTTGCTAAAGGGGCAGTAGGATGTTGAGTTTTGTGGCCAGTACCCATCGAATTAGAGGTTGTGGTTTGGTGAGAGGTGTTTGCTTTATTTATGTGCTCTTTGTGTATTATATTTTGTTGTGTTTGATGTTTTGTTGATGTGTAGCTCGGAAAACCTGTGGACAGGTTGGGTTGGCTTGGAGCAGTTGGGAATAAAGTGCTAGAGGGAGTAAGTAATGTGTTTGTGGACATAAAGATGTGTAAAGTATGGTGGAATAAGTTGGTGTGGTTTACCTGGAGTTAGATTATAAAGTCTTTATGATGAGGTGTTGTTTGACCTGGGAATGATTATGGAGTATTACATATATTTCGGAGATGATATTAAGATTAGAGTCGAGTTATTCAGAGAGGTAGTAAGAATATGAGGTTTAAGCGGAGTTGCACGGCGGAAGCGTGGTTAGTTTGTTTGTGATGGAATTGGCACATTGCAGTGGCGTTGGTGCGCAGTTGGCACGCTGCAGTGCCCTTGGTGCCCAATTGGTGTGTTACTGAACCAGTTGGGGTGCCAATTGATAAAATTGGTGTGTTTGTAAATGCACTAGTGTGCATAGTGCGAGAGTAGCGTACCTTAACATCTAGTTGGGGCAATTGGCCCGGTTGGTCGATTGGAGTGCTAGTACGCATATGAGTGTGCGAATATAATGTTTAATGGCTCGGTTGGATTAATTGGCCATGTTGAACAATTGATGTTGTAGTATGCGGATAGTACACCATAGTGGAGTGAATAAGATGTAGAAGCTGTTAGTGATGAGGGAATGTGTATATGGACTGTAGTTGTTTATCAAGTGATGTATCATGTGGAGAGTGGAGACTTGTATGGCTACATTTGGAAGGCTAATGGTACATTGCAAAGTTTCATTTACTTAAACTATGTCGCGACAATTTATAATATTTTTGTAAATATTGTTTTGAAAATTATTCTAAAAGCAGGAATTGCAAATTTGGCATTAGTACTGTTTAGCCTATCCATTTGTATCGTGGTAAGAAGTGATAGATAGTCAAAAGAATTAGACTATATGAGAGTGTGATTGAGATGTGACATGGGTTGGTATGTGATACGGATTGGTGTAAGATGTAGCCATAAGGAAGTATTAGAATTAATATTGGTGAACTAGATGTGTCGTTTGGAGTACCTAGGTTAGGGAAATATGAGAGATTCGAGGTTGGATTTGAGAATGGATTTTAAGGTAAATAAGTTGGAGGAACATTGGACTAAGTTATTGGTTGAGTACCACGATTGTGAGAGTTTATATATGGGCAGATTTAGGATGATAGTTGAGAGTTTACATAAAAGGGATTGACGTTGTATTTGAGGTTAGAGTAACATTTGAATTTCGAGGATGAAATTCCTTGAAGGAGGGGATGATGTGATACCCCAGGTACACCCTAGAACTTGGAGACATATTTACATGATGAGAGTTGGGTGTAGCTTACCCTCCGGGAATGCTCGTGTAGGTTGGGCCGTGTATTCGAAAGGAAGTAAGTGATGTTAATAGTGTCGGTGTACATGTTAGTGTGGGTTTGGCATGTTAGCATGAGTTAGTAGTGGATTGAGGGCAATGGTGCGCATAGGCTTGGCCTAGTGTGCACAATTGGGCTCGTAGTGACCCATTGGCACGGTTGGCCTATTTAGGGGTACCGGGTGCTCGATTTAATTGATCGGACGTTAAATGGTGGGAAATATTAAGAATGTGATTATTTGATGTAATGGATTAATTAGTGGCTTAATTGGCCAAGGGAGTTATTGGTTGGCTTGATTTGGTGCGAAATGGTGCACAACGGGTGCACCGGTGTGCCTATCGGTGCACAATTGGACCCGATGGTGCGTAAATGCGTGATTGAGCAAACCGACCAATTAGAATTAGACATATGTCTTAGGAATTAGCTGCTGGAGGTCTTAGATGTGCAAGCTAGTAGGTTGGGTGTCACGATTTAATTGGTTGAAAATTAAGCACGAGGTGGCACGTACTTGATGCAAGTGGCAGCAGGTGATGAGTTGGTGGCAAGTAGGGTGCTTACTCACCTACCTGGTCACTCTTTTAAGGTTAAATCAAGTAGCTATCACTCATTTTATTCAGATCAAACTCGTGCTAAGGATAGAGAGGAGAAAGAGAGGTAGAAAGGAGAGGAAGAGGGGTGAGGTGCTTGGGTGGTCCTGCTCTCGGGCAGACTGACCCTTGCTCATCGAAAAGTGGATTCCAGCCAAACCACCTGTTTGAATTGAGTGAAACCAGATCCAAGAGTTACGCGACACCCATAGCTTTAATTGGGTACCGATCTCGCTATTTTTGGATCCAAAAAGAGAGAGTTATGAACTCTCAAATTCGACTGTCCTGCAGCTGCCCTACAGCAGATTCCCTGTTTGAACTCCAATTGGTGTTGGAGCCATAACTGGAGCTATAGAGCTTAGAATTTGGTATTCTTGATGGCCACAAAAAGCTAAGACGTAGAGATACAACTTCTATGTTGAGGTATAAGGATGGTTCTACTTGTAATGCTCCGATTTTCCTTGGTGAAGTTTCTGTTGGTACATGGCAGTTTCTGCCCAAATTGGAGAAAGATGAGTATTGTGTGTTTGAATGGTCGTTGGGTTATTATGATTGGTTTTATGGATTTGTAATGTGTGTTTGTGTGTGTGCAACAGGGGAATAAGGTCAAAGTCACCTTGGATCCAAAGGAAGGGAATTGGCCAAAAGGAGGCCTAATTGTTATGTAAGTAAATAGGTTATGCGGGTGGTGATTGCTAGTGCATCATTGTTGGATGGAAGGCCTTTTGTGTGCTTGATGAGTGTGTTCATATGTTGGTTCTCTTTGCTGGTCCTTTCTGGTTATTGATGGATATTTGTGGTTTGTTGGCTTTTGTTGGTTAATTATGGTTAATTGGCATTTGGTTGTTAATTGTGGCTAATAGTACATAATTGTGGTTTATATATTATGGTTGGTTGTATTATATTGTAATGTGTACTTGTATGTGTGTAATAGGGCAGTAAGAACCCTAGATGTCCAAGGGTTCCATAGGGATGGATTTGATGGCTTGATGTGCCTAATGATAGGCTTGATGTGTCTAACGGTTTGGTAAGTTGGGTTGCATACATGTGATTGTGGATGGTGCTCATTTGTTGGTTGATAACCCAATGTGCTAGTGGTAGCACCAATAGTGGGGTGCTTTCTGGCACGCAGTGGGTGCACAGGGTACCTGGCTGGTCGCGCTTAGCGGGGGCGTGACAATAGTGCTACCAAAATAGATGTGGCCTTGGAATCCCTGCTTCAAGATCCAGCTGTGAGGGATGCACTGATGGTTATCAAGCAAGGAATTTCGTCCCTTGGGAGTAGTGGGGGACAAGCTTCAAAACTAGATGATGGTGATGAAGCGGCATGGGGCAGTTGTTTGATGGTGAAAGAACTTAAAGGGGATGAGGAGAGACTTAAAAGGGTGGAAGAAATATTGAAGACCACGAAGAGGAAGGAAGATGATTGGAACTTGGATCGCCTGTCCTTGTTCCCTAGAGCCCGTTTACCTGTTAAATTCAAGATGCCCGACATTGAGAAGTTCAATGGAATAGGAAGCCCTGCAACCCACTTGAAAATTTATGTGAAGATGCCGCAGTCTATGGGGATAGGACCAGAACTGATGGTTCAATTATTCTAAAGGACTTTATCGGTAATAGCCTTGAAGTGGTTCATGACTTTGGATGAGAGCAAGGTAAGCAAATGGGAAGATATTTGCAAGGAGTTTCTGAATCAATACGGCTACAACACTGAGGTGGATGTCACAAAAAGGACCTCGAAATGAGTAAACAAGGCATTCAGGAAAGTTTCTCGGCCTTCAATTCAAGGTGGCACAACAAAGCCTCCCAAATGGTGAGCAGAGCTACCGAGGAGGATCAGATACAAATGGTTATTAAGAACCTACAGTTGGCTTACTATGATCGCATGGTTGGAAATTATTATTCCAACTTCAAAGCTCTTGTCGGGTCAGGGGTGCAACTGGGAGAAGCCATCAATTCAAGAAAAATCAAGGCTCCAACAAATACCTCAGCATCTAGAAGGAATCCAAATGCGGCCTTGGGGAAGAAGACAGCTGGAGTAAATTATATGGCTGCTCAGGTTGGGCCTAAACCGAGGGAGCTTGCCCCTTTGCCTATCTCTTTAGGGAAGATGTTCAAAAAATGTGTGGAGGAAGGACCACTATGACCCCTAGAGCCTAAGCCTGACCCACCTTTTAGAGGAGAACATAGTAGATATTGCGAGTTTCACCAGGTGATAGGCCATACCACTGTTGAGTGCAGTCGACTCCGCCACAGAATTCAGGACTTGGTGGAACAAAGGAGGATCATACTGCCTGACCAGAATGAGGCCAAAGGAGTTAACCTTATAGAAATATTGGATGAGGAAGACTTCTTCATGCTCAGTATGGACTGAGGAAAAGAGGAGGGAAGATTTGCGAGAATTATCACCCAAGACACCACATAGGCAGATAGAAACTGGGAGTGGCACAGAACAAGCATCATCTTCAAAACAGATGAAGTGAAAGCTGACAAGGACCCTTTCATAACCTCATAGTCCGAGAGTGAATCCGAGATAGAGAGTGAATCAAAAGATGTAACCGAAGAATCAAACAATGATCCCGTGATCTTAGGTTTCCCTATTCCAAAACCCTGGAAAACGATGATGTATTCATATCCCAAAGTAATGAAATGAGGCACTCTTTTGCTTACTTGGATGTTTTCTATGATAATATATGTGAATGTAATGAGATGAATGAACTCCCATATTCTATTGAAATCAACTTGGGTACTGGAATTGATCCAAAGATCACAAGAATTGGTATAGCTCTTGACGGTACAAATCAAGATGACATAGTAGCTTTGATCAGGGAGTATGTGGACGTGTTTGCTTGGTCCTATGAAAATATGCCGGGTATTGATCCAACCATCGCTCAGCATCGGATTCCCCTTTTTCCTAATCCCAACCCCATAAAATAGAAAACTCACCGTCTTCAACCTCAGTGGGCCTTGAAGGTAAAAAAATAAGTCGAGAAGCAGATTCCGGTCAGGTTCCTAGAAGTGATTGAGTATCCTAAATGGTTAGCCAACATAGTACCAGTTCCAAAGAAGGACAGGAAAGTAAGAATGTGTGTAGACTACCGAGATTTGAATAAGGCCTAAGGATGAGTTCCCACTACCGCACATTGATTTTTTAGTGGATGCAATAGCCAAACATGCATTACTAACCTTTATGGTGTAAGTAACCGGGTATACAATCTAGGAGAAAAACACGCAGCGGAAAAACCCGGAACAAATGGAGGATCCATGTGAAACATGGTAACTGAATAACAAGAATTTCATACCTAGTTTGATTGAATTATTTCACTCAACTGTTGAGTCGGATCAACAAGAACCAAGCAAGATAATCTGATTCCTCTAAGGTATCCACATGAACTGTTGATGACTGCCAACAACCGTCACATGATCAATAACCCTAGCACTCCCGAGTCGCAATGCTAGCTGTAAAAACTCGAGAGCTAGAGAGCCTGGAGAATTTGATGTGTTTCTTGAGTAACTAATGTGTATGAGTTGCTCTAAAAATCTGCTCAATCTTTTTCACTTGTCTCATATACATGTGAAGTATAGTTTAATAAGACATTGGCCAACATAATCATGCATTATCTTTCATGATTGTGTCTCCACTATGGAATTAATCATATACATCAGCATTTATAGGATTACACATCATCTTAACCCTTTTGGATAAAATTCTGGTTCAATAATTCTGGAAACTAGTGAACCGAATCAACCCAAATAACCCGATCGAGCATGGTCCAACCATGGTCTAACCACTGGCTCGAATCAACAACTCTAAGGTTGTGACTCTGTAGGCACTTGTCACGTTGGCAATAATTATAAACTCTTATTTACAATTATAAATAATGAGCAGTGTCTAGCAACACATCATTGGTACCCAAACGACAAGATCAGTACTGATTCATAATGCCTTAGAAAAATGTCATTATCCTTTCATCTTAGAATATCTAGATCAAACACGAGACATGGAATATGTCATTCTCATTTATGTTTAATCTAACGTTTCTTGATCCCTGAGTTAACTGTGTAAAACAGATACAAATGATATCCCCATATCACTTAATCCGAGCATGGACATACATTTACAGTTCAACTCTATCAAGAGGCCCAACTGATAACATTTCCATTATATGGGCTGGACGAATTCCATCTTGATCATACAAAACCCACTACGCATTATATCATTTACCCTATGGTTACTCTTATGTCTATTCAATTACGAATGATCAAGTGTAATATCAAAATATATGACTCACGTGTTGGGAACCTTGATGATCTCAGGTCTAAGGATAGTGCATATAAGAATCACTAATGACAACATTAGTCCATGCAGTGTTCTTATATCGGGTCAGTCCAGTCCACAAGTTCTCTAACTTGTACCCATATGTAGAACTCATATCTCATATAATTCTCAACATGCGCTAGTCTTAATTTATTATTACAACCCATCCATAATAACAATCGACTAGGGACATTTCAAGAATATAAAATATTCTTAGGTTATAAATATGTTCAAGCATTTATCATAGATATAAACAAACATACTTATTGGAATAAAACCTTAATAAAAATATATGACTTAAGATATAATCGTCCAATGATTGGTTTTTTGGCATTGCACTAACATGTGGATGGATTCTCAGGGTACAACCAAGTGAAGATGGCACCAGAAGATAAGAGTAAAACATCCTTCTGGACAGAATGGGGCACCTTCTGCTACAGGGTCATGCCCTTTGGATTAATCAATGCCAGAGCAACATTCCAGAGGATGGCTACCACACTCTTACATGATAAGTGTAAGTTTCCCTAGGCTATATGACAATCATATACAAGCAAAAGATGCAGCGGAAGCAAAGGAAACTTAGCCAAGAACCACATGTGAAGCATATAAACTGTATAACAAAATTTCGTACCTTGTTCGGTTGAGGTCTTTCACCCAACTGCTGGAACGAATCATCTAGACCAAGACGAAGGCTGAAACGAATCAGTTAGAGCAAGAAGAAG
>JAKUCV010002119.1:0-119939 GCA_028386065.3 Turnera subulata | reverse complement strand
CGCGGCGCGTGAAGTCTCAGTCGTCTTCAAGCTTGGCTGGTCGTTGCAGGTTCGGTGATGGTGGATCGTGGTGGCGAGCTCCGGTCTCGAGGCTTCACACGGCGAGGAAGCTCGAGCCTCACGCCATGTTACCTCTCGTCGGAGAAGAAGCTGGTCACGGGATATGTTTCCTGGACGAGGCACTGTAGCACGTAGTCACGGGATATGTTTCTTTCGGTTCTTTTTGGTGCCACAGGTGGCCTTTTTTTTTTTTTTTTTTCTACTCTTGTAACATAACCACACTTACTCTTGGCTCCGGTAAACTTCTCTCACTCACTCCAATTTATACATGCCTCTTGATAATAACTTCCGTCAAAGAATGTTGCACGATTCCCTAAGTAAAGGAAGAGGCTTTATAAAGTTAAACAAGAAAACTGTTGTACGTCATTTATTAGTGAATACATGCTACACTTTCACTAACTGCTGCTCCTAAAACCAAAGAAAACACCCTGATGGGAAACAATATACAGTCAGGAACTCGAACTCAAAACTGTGTACAACATAGCCTCTGCGATGTCAAAGTGGAACATCCAACTATCCTACACTCGTGATATCTACACAATATACACTAGATACTATAGTTAAAAGGAGCAAACAAGCTCTCATACCAGACAGATTATATACACAACCCGGCATAATCTATTGAAAACCAACAAGTCCACGGAAACACGAGAATTCCCAACAAACTGGCATGTGATAATACTGTCCTATCGTTTTCTTTTTTATGTAGCTGGAATTGCACTTCGCGACTTATCAGCATGGACACTGCTGTAAGCACCAGCAGATTTTGACTTCTCAGAGTCGAAGTCATACGAGGCAAGCAACCTTCTCTGCACAAACATGAATGGAAAGAACAAGTGAGTGGGGACAAGATTAACCGCATGTTCAAAGAAATGCAACACCATCAGCCTCATACTCATTTTGCATAACAGCACATATATAAAGCCTACAACAGATACATTTGGAAAGGAGAAACTTTTGGAGACATGGGGTTGTCACAAGAAACCAAACAAGCTCAGAAGAAGGTTATAATAGTTGAACAAGAAACAGCTCAGGGACGAGGTTTGACTAAAAATTTATAATTTAACAAGATATATCAGAATAAATAAGCCTCTGCATTTTAATCGACCTCCAACCTACCCCAGGTAGGTTACAAATAGAATGTTCCAAAGGTCGGTACCCCCACAAAATTTTCTAGATTCCTAAAGCGTCCATTCGAGATATGTAGGAAAACATATGGAAATCAAAATGCTTTAAAAGACACTTACATGATCCTCAAACTCGGGATTTGTCAAATTGACAGCAAGGTTCCTCATCAATAATAGGACCTGGGACAGAGACATATTAAAATCGTTCAATCAGAACACCTTAAGTTATCAAAGAAAACCAAACTATAAAGAAAAGGTCAGGCATTTCCGAGTATGGGAGCTTAGCGTACGGAAAGAGCAAACAAGTAGGTAAAATACTTTCACTAAATTAGTAAGTAACATGGAATACTGTCAACCCCCATGCAGCTCACCTAAGGACAGATACATGTTAATGAATGTGTAGAGCGTTCACATACCGTTTCCAGGTTTATTGGGTCCATTTGCTTCAGTGTCTGCAAATGACCACTGGCATTGGGGTCAAAGACACTACCGATGAAGCTGTACACTTGAGCAAAATCCGGCGTAACTGCATCAAGAACGGCGTGGACTTGTGAGACATTGCTTATGAAAATAAGAGAATACGGTACGCAAGCAGATAGATACAGTTGATGTTGTCTGTACATCAAAGGGTGGTACCAAAGAAAAGGGTGATCACAACAGCGAGATTGGTGCATGTACTACGGGTCAAAGACAGATGTCAGATAAAGTTGATACAGGAAAATGAAATGCTCATTAACAGTCCGATACAGGATGAGATTCACCGTTGATGTCAGAGTAATGAGTGACAAGGTCAGGACCCATCCAGCAAAACATTGTAGATTTAAACACGGATAAAAAGAGTGAAATTTAAGTGAAATAACTATGTTCACTTACTACAATGTTTTCCAACCATCAGGAGATCCAAGACAACAAGATGCCAATTTTCATGCCACATGCCTGAACAATTGAATTGACTATTCCTAAATCAAGATACTTATGAGCCCCCAATGAAACTTATCATGAAAACAAATGATATACAAGTAGCCCATGTTGAAAGAGGCAAAAAGAAGGGTGAGTCACAAGGCGTGTCCAGTTACCAAGTAATGTAATGCTTGAAGGTCACAAGAAGTGATACCAATAACATTTTAACTGAAGAATGTACCTTCCTTTCAAATACAGCTACCAAGGAGAAGTGAATTGGAATTTCATTTGTTGCATACATCCGTAGTTCAAATGAGAACAAGAAACTGACCTCTCACAGGCTTGGCTTGATTCCCTCGGTCAGTTATTTCACCAGGTTGCCAAGTCCTTGGGGTGCTTTCGGTACTGCTACTATAACAATTTTGTGCACAAGTTGGCCCAGTCGCTCCCACCTCATCTGAGATTGTGAAGAATTTGCAACATGAGACGGCAAAATAAAGCCACAAACTGCTATAAAAGAAAGAGCAGATAGAGAAAGAGAAAAGAACAAAACTATACCTTTTGCTATTTGTGCTGTATTGATTGGTGGCACAGTGCTATAACTCCAGGAAGATACAGCAGCACCAGTAATCGGATTCCCAATAACTGATGACGAATCTGGTCTGTAAACAAACCCGGGGTCGAGTGAAGCAGACGAAGACTGAAATGGTAGAGTCAACTGGGATGCAGCAGGAGGAGCTACAAAAGCAGACATAAACAAGGGTCAGTCCAGCACCGGAGACTCACGAAAAAGAAAAGAAAATTAAGAATACAAACAATGATCAAGCCAACCATTTTTTGGTGCCTTCTGAGGGTACGGATGAGATGCTTTCCTCTTCGGTCGAGGTGGGGGTACATGCTCACCAGCCCCATTCTTCTGAACCTTGAGAAAGTATTTCTGGGCATGGCTACGTATCTGCCAAGAGAATCTCTTTAACTTAACATTCAAAAGCAATCACATTGGACAAGCAGTTCTTCCTAGTTGAAAACTGAAGCAAAAAAGGAAACAGGAAATTGCAATCAACATGCAAGTGGCGAGCCAAATCCACCCTTCATATCAACGAATATAGACACATGTAAGCATTCTACCCATTCCACAACAACAGACTCCGACATTATGCCATGTGAACAAACAATATCACACTTCATTTGACTATCCGTTATCATCTTACAAAAAGCAATCTTCAACTGACACACCAAAAGCAATTAGTCTTGCATCTTCACTTAAATCTTTTTGTCATCATATGACTAATCCGTTCCTTTAATACATCAAGTATAACCAAACTAAACAGGTCATAAACAGCTACCACACAATAGCCAAATAGCGATAGATTCGACCATCTGAAAAAAATTACCTGAATGACTGTCTTCGAGCCAACAAATGCTTCAATCTTCTTCCAGTCACGATCAAATCTGCAACCAAAAGCAAAGAAAACATAAATACATATTCCTAGTTAAAGTAGCAAAGAAGCACTAGAAAACAGAAATGACAAATATACCGACAGAGCAAACATGTTCCTCGAGTAATCAACCTAGCTAACACTAGCTCGATCCTACTCGAAATTTCCCTAACGGTTTTCCTCTATCCAATTAACTAAAGCATTAAAAGAAGAAAACAAAAAGAGAAAAAAGAAGAGCACTTTACAGTTGCAGTGCTTCTAGAAACTTGTCGTGCTCCTGGTCGGTCCAGCTCTCTCTAGACTTGGTAATAGTATACGGTTTCCGGATCTTCTTACTCGGATCCTCCGCAAACGACACCACCGCGTTGGCACCACCACCAGCCGACACCCCGGCCGCAGCAGCATTACCCGACGCGGCGGGAGCGGTAGAATTCGGCGGCGCCGGCAGAGAATTAACACCGGGAAGCCCCATGTTCATGGGATCGAAGAAGTAAAACCCCTGAGCCGGGCTCGGGTTCACGGACACCATAAAGCTCCAAAATTAACAAACACCTATACACCACAAAGAAAAAAAAAAATGTTTTCTGTTTGTTTTTGTTTTTCCTACTTTCTAATTCCCTCCTCGGTCGTGTTCTTTGTGTTTAGGGTTTACGTTCTTTCTTCTTTTTTCACTGGTGGTCTCAGGTGAGGCAGAGAAGAAGTTAAAAGTGTAAGAGAAGAGGTTGTCTTTGAGAGGAATTCGATGGTTTTTGTTTTTGAAGAGGAAATAGTTTCTGCGAGGATTTACTCTCTTATATATATATATGGAGAGAGAAATGTGTGTGTGGTGTTGTGGTTTAGTGGTGGTGGTGGTGGTGGGATTTGGGACGAAACTAACCTTACCTGCCCGGTGATGGGCGTACACGTGGCGGTATCCGGTTGTGGTGATGGTGACCTGGACTATTTCTCTGACCACAAGTGGCGGTTTCTGTAACCGTTGTCTGTATTGTTATGATAAGAGAGAAGAGAGAGAGAGAGAGAGAGCTTTATTTTACCCGGGAAAAATATGGTTTTCGTCAAAAGTGTTTTGGGTCATAAACACCCACGCGTAGAAAATTGGCCTAATTAGATTAGGTAAAAACACTAGACAAAGCCTAAACCGGGAGGCATTTTCGTAAACCAATTAGTTTCGATTGTCGAGGAAGTGGTATTTGAGAATAACTCTAGTTTTCTTCTTAATTACTAATCCTTAATTTCCAGATGATATGAATCAAAGGTGTAAGATAATCTCACGTGGGGCCTACAAGTGAAGCTGGATTATCGTTAAAAAAAATTTTGCTTCCTACTTAGGAGACACCGAAGGAGGGGAGTTATTTGTCGTTTGAAAGTTCTAGTGCGGTCGAGACAGTTGTGGTTAGGTTGGAGTGTTAATTCACTGTTTAAAGGATGCGCTTCTTAGTTTAAGCTAACGAATAATCTAGATTAATCAACACCCGTCTGCGGGCGACGGGTAGTTCAAACATTTTCAACTGAATTCCCGCCAATTAAAACAGACGATAACTTGGGCCGCATGAATGAATCTTATCTATGTATTCAAATGGGGGCCCCGGGTCCACAAGGTAGCTGTCCAATTCACGCAACGAACCTAAGCATATCCTCGTTGGCATAAAAAAGTTTCAATTAAGTGATCGATGTGGAGAGAATAATTCTCTTCATCCGATTAAACCAAGCCTATCAAATCAGATTAGTCATGAATGACCATTGTTTTCTATCAAAGAAAAAATGGGATCAGTCACGTACGTAGATGTAAAAAAGAATATTGAGGATTGTGTACAAATTGATTGGAAAAGGGGCTGCATCGCATTCACCTTGTGAATGATTGCTCTCGCAGTCTGCCAGGGAGTTCTCCCCTCTTTTAAGCAAAGTTATGGGGCTTTCTAGTTTTTAAAGCTGTAAAGGTAACCTTGTAGCAAAACTAAATAATCATGGACCACATAGGACGTAACATGATCACTGTTCCTGCAAGAATTAGATTGACCACATATATTATTAGTCACGAATGAGTGGTAACCGGATACCTTTTACCAAATTGGAAAGTGAGTAATTAGTAAATACCCATATGTGCTAACTGGCTTAATAAAAATATATTTGCAAAATTTTCCTCTTCTGAAGGGAATATATCGCCAGCGTACTTAGCAAAGCTCGGTTAATCATTGGATTAAGTTGTCTAATCCGACTACAAAATCTATGTTTAAGCAGGAGCAGTATTTGAGAACAAGGTAAAAAAAAAAGTTGGACTTGGTGCCGAACACACGCAGATGCTATTGCTTAACAAAAGGTCAAGGCCACATGCAAACCTTCTTTACCCTTTGTATGGAGACAAACAGGAAACATAGGAAACTTTGGTTCAAATGTCCAATCAAAGCCTTGAGAAGTTGACGGCTGTTAGTGACGATGGATGTTTGACAGGCACGGGAAGGAGGAGAAACAGATGCAACCTAGCAATCTACCAATTATACTCGAGACTTTAACCGGAGAAAAAAAAGGTAAACAATAAACTCGAGGCAGATCTGTACAGGAAGATTCTTAATTGATTCAAGTAGAAACAATCGTCTGTTTGAAGCAACAAAAATTTTCCTCGTACATCAGAAAGGACATCCATTTCATCAAGAGGACAGCCGTTAATAGCACCCATCATGCAATACATAGCTTGTGACAACCTGAGGGAGATAAAAAAGAAGGAAAAAGAAAGAATGCTTTACAAATTGTTGAGGGTACACAAACCTCGGAAGAATGACCAAGAAGACAAACAAGATTCCCAAATTGCCAACTTCAAAGCCTAATCTAGCCAGCGAGTAACTCCATCATCTTCCCCAACTGCTGCCAAAATCTCGATGCGAACATCCAAAACAGCCTGCAGTTTTTGCAATGGCAAAAGCAAATAAGAGAGGTGAGGAACTATAAATGAAATTTCAA
Source organism: Turnera subulata (assembly GCA_028386065.3). Classification (NCBI taxonomy): domain Eukaryota; kingdom Viridiplantae; phylum Streptophyta; class Magnoliopsida; order Malpighiales; family Passifloraceae; genus Turnera; species Turnera subulata. Next base: position 113,458 of record JAKUCV010002119.1, on the reverse strand, counting down.
ATCTTTTGCCAGGAAGCAAAACAGATGCAAAGTTGCCTGACAATCAGAAAAATGTAAAAAAAGTGACCTTATGAGAATCACAAAAGATAGCAGAACATAATCAACTACCAGCCGCAGATCTAATATCTTAACGTCCAAAACACAAAATAACTTCCAGGGAACTGAACGACTTTTGGAAACTCCAAGCAATTGCTCAAAAGGGCATTCAAGACAAACAGGACGAGTATTCAATATTTCAGCTCATGGGTGAAAAGGCAGAGAGAAGCATACCGAATGATTTTTACAATTTTTCAGCCTGCATTCCTCCAGAGAACCTTCCAAAGTCCAACTCTCCCAAACATCAAAGCTATGACTAGCAAATACGAATTCCATTTTTCTGTTAATCTGCATTCAATATAAAGACTTACACTCAATCACAGAATGATAGAATGACAGGAATAAAACATACTACGATTTACAGGGCAGGACATGGACAGACATGCTCTCAGGGCAGAATCATCTTTCTTACTCATGATATGGAAACTTCAACAAGTAAATTAAAAGTCTCAAGCAAGAGATGCAGTTTATTCTTTCACAATTAGATACAAATACTGATTCAACATATGATCCTACATGGTAATGTCTACCATCTACTTCCCTAGGATGTTGGAACTGGAATGCAAAAAAAATGATCCTTCAAGGTGTTAAGGAAGGCCCTATTAGCTAAAGCCATGAAGTGTACTCTTTAACAACTTGATCATCAAAGAATAGATTACCTGCAACAACTTTCCACCAGCAGCAAAGGACCGCAACCCAATTGTATCCTGTGGAAAAAGCATCGGTGCAAAAGTGTTACCTAACCCATGGTTAACCATCCTAGTAATTATAGCCAGTAGTAACAATAATGTGATGTGTAGAGCCTTAGGCTGCTCAGAAGAAAAGATAGGATTTTTTTTCAGACAAACCTTGCTTCTGTAAACGACAAGAAACTGTGCGGCAGGATCTCTTTTTGTTACATTTGACATAGTGTCCAGGAACCAACCACCACCTTTAACTCTTTGTCGCGAGACATGTAGAGCAGGGACATCTCTTGCATATAAAGCTATAACATACCCATCTTTAAGCAATTCACCAGACTTTCCTATAAGCTTCTTGCTTGATTTTAATAGCAGTTCAGGAGTCGAATCTTCCCTTAATTCTATTGGGGTTTTCCTGCTTCTTGAGTCTTCTGGTGAAGCAAACCGAGAACTAGAACTTAGCACTTGATCTGTGCCACTCATGGCAGTATCATCTTCTCGCTGTGAAGTGCTTTCTTTTTCAAGATAAGGATCGTCCACCTTTTGTTGGGATTTTTGACGGCCATGTCTTTTCTTTGCCTTTTTACCAGATCTGCTTCGTCTTGCTTCAGATCTTGAGCCCATATTTTGAGACAAGCCAGAACTTTGAGCCTGGCTTGTAGATTCGGCAGACTTATCAATACCTTTCTTGTGCGAGTTTTCTTGACTTACCTGAATAATATCTGTAGACTGCTCATGAACGGAAGCCTGAAGAGGACTTTCTTTGTTGTTTTTATGTGATAGTTCACTTTCGTCACCGATTTCACTTTCCTCCTCCTCCTCGTCAGAGGCAGCATTCTTTGGGATGACTCCATCAAAGAAGAAAGATTGCAGGATAGAGATGGCTTTCTCCCTGATCTCCATCCACACTTCTTCACTATAATCCGCACTACGTGGAAGTATTAATACATTTGGCATCTCTTTTACCTGAAGCATAGAATGAAACACATCACCGGGATTATGACACTGTGCAGTTCTAGTGACATGCCATCAAGCATTCATAGAGAATCTCAAAAGAAAGCAAGCATCTTTTATATCAAGCCGAGGTTATAGATGCTGTCCGACGGTTGTAAAAGCTCAGAATGCACCAGGTCAAAGGAATTCAGAGAAAGAACAGAATAGACAGGCACTACCATCCTTTTACAATCCAATATTAATTGATATCTTTTCATTTACAAAATCTAAAGAACAAGGATATCAATGTAAAAGAAAGAAAAGAGATTTCATATGAAATATACAAACGTTAATGTGGAAGAGTGGTGGTTTAACTTCAAACAAATACTCAGCTTGAGTCATGAAAAGTAACTTGTATACATACCCAGGCTTCCATCCATTGTGGTCCTTCAGCGCCATCCAAGGCACAGCCAGCCAATGTGCCATCAATCAAAAGCTGTTTTACAGCACAGTCATCCAGCAACTGACTGCTGCCCGTATTCACCAGAAAAGCTCCTACAAGGACATTAAGCATATTTAAACGGGCCATAGGAAGATCTGAAGGAGCTTCTAGGACTGTAGCTTACCTGGCTTTACATGCTGCAAGCATTCTGCATTGATAATTTGAACTGTTTCATTTGTCAATGCACAGTGAAGTGAGATAAGGTCACTGGCAGCTAGTAGATCATTCAACGTGTCCATTCTTCGAGCAGCAGATGGAAATGTTATTGAAGACCTGGTTATTTTTCCTTGTCCCTGTATATGTGATTGAGACAAAAGGTCAGTGGCAGGCAAGTCCAGGGAAACGCAGCCAAATTAACCGCTAGAAACATCAGAACACTAGAGCAATTCAAAGCTAAAAATTATGAAATAGCAGCATGTTGCAATGCCGAGAAAATTATTAACTTTCTAACAAGCACCATTTTCCACAGCTCAACCACTGTTAACAGATCTGACCAAATAGAATTTTGTAAAATCCATATGATAACATCCTACAATCATAGAACACTGCAGGCGTAGAAAGAGTAGCCTAGCAAAACAAAGTCTCATTCGCTTCTCCTCCTTTTTCAGTGCAAGTCAAAATCTTTCAGCTACAATGGAGTACATTGGCCAGTACAATGTCGTTTTCTAAACCAGTTTTCCTCTGGTAATTCCATAAAATAAACAAAAAGATCACATCTTTGGCTCAAATGCAATTGTTTCTTCCGAAAAAATTTAGAAACAAAAATTAGCTGAATCTCTCAGAATTGCGAAAATGCGTACCTCATGAACATCAAAATAGAGCACACTCATCTTGAAAGCCAAGCTCCTAGTAGCTAAAGACCGTGCCGATGCAGATCTACCAACGATACCCAAAACCAGCCCTCTACACCTCCTCATCCCCCGGCAAAGCGGCTGCACGGAGCCGAGCCATCCAGAAGCCGAGAGCGCATGGCGAGACAGCAGGTGCGTGCGCCGGAGCAGCCCGAGGAACAACGCCATGACGGTATCGGCGATCTCCTCGGCGCGGGACGTGTCCACGTGGACGAGCCGGAGGCCGAGGTCGGCCGCAAGGGCGGAGTCCACGGCGCGGTCGGAGGAGCCGAGGCAGAGGATGAGCTGGTAGGGGCGGAGGCGGCGCTGGGCGGCGCGGGGGAGGTAGGCGAGGGAGTGGAGGAGGACGGCGGCGGCGGACTCGATCTTGCCATCGGCGAGGCGGCTGAGGGGCACGTGCTCGAAGGTCGCGACGCCGGAGAGGGAGTCCTGCTCGAGGGCGCAGTCGTCGATGCAGTTGAGGGAGACGACTAGAGGGAGGTGAGGGGTTGGTGGTTGCTGTGGGGGAGACGGCGTAGGGCTGCTACGCTGGGACATTGTTGCAGAGGATCTCATTTTGGCGGTTGTGCTCATTTTCGCGAGCTGCTGCTTCTAGCTGGATGAGTGAGGAGGCAGCTTAGTGTGGTGGTTATGGTAGTTAGGGTTTATCGATAAAGATTTGTGCATTTCATAAATTTTTCCCCTTTTTCCTCGCGGGGGTTTTTGATCTTGTTTAAGAGCGCATCTTACTGGACTGGAGTGAGATGATGCGTCGTTTTTTTCCCTGTTGCTCCTGCGCTCCAGGAGAGGTTGAAATGTCACTGCTTTTCAGATCCGGCTACGGTCTACCTTTTTCTTGTAGTTTTCCCTTTTTTAAACTTAATTGCTTTAAATTTGTAAACATACCTTATTCTTCCCTAATTCTGGTTATGCCCCATGTTTTGCCCGCAATTATATTCCAATTTTGAATGGGGATAATCCTCTTGTCATTAATAGAGTTTTTCAATTTTTAAAATTTGTTGGTGTAGCCAATTGGAGCATCAGATTTGACCCTTTTTCGGACAGGATTCCTCTCTTAAGCCGTTACACTTTCCATTTGTCGCGTAGCTCATTACAAACTAGGCTGGCACCGGTAAGCCTTTCAGTTTAGAATTTATGTCCACTTTCCTTTTGTTTCCTCCTGATTCGATTCGCTGGTCTACCAAAAACATAAAATGCAAAGACTTTAGAAAGTTCTCCACAAACCGAGACTTTTCATCTAGAAGAAGCAAGAGCATAACCCTTCATTTTTCTCTTAAGCATTTCTCTTTTGAGATTAGATAAGAGAGCCTCAACATAGGGCTACATCGGAGTAAAGGTTGCCGTGAAGCAATAACAAGTCACTACAACAGCAAATTCAGAAATCTACGTCTAAATATACATTATTGTGAAAGTGAAACATGATAACATACAGCTTGCAACAAAAGAATTAAATGTCAACATAAGAAGTTACCGGGATTTTTATGCCAGAAAAACCACACTACATTTCTGCATGGGTCAAAAAGGAGACATAGAATGGCACACATATTCTACAAAGCTCGAGACATACATGCGTTCCCTGTTAAGAGCACCCACACAAGCAGAAAGCTATACTGGCAACCGAAGCAGAAGCCAACGTTCCCACCACGAAGTTGAGATGCTCCAAGCCACTGGGCTTCTTTTCAGAGCCGATATCCAGTCCGGTGAGCTGCACTTGGAATGAGATGCACATCTCTCAAGCTATTCTGTCGAGAAAGAACTGAACAACTACCAAACAGAGAAACTGTACAATTTTTCACACCATCTACCGAAACTCATGCACAACAGATTTAAACATATCTTGTATTATCCTTGCACGCTTCAATGCATCATGAGATCTTCCAGCACACTTCAAAATTCCGAAAGATTCCCACGTGCAATTATCGCAGGAAACTACCCTGTGGGAAGATCTAGGTCAGAGAAACCTCCTCCTAAAATTCCTTGTGGTCGCTTGATATGAACGCATGAGCAGCCCAACTCCAATGCCAATCCCAACGCACATCCCCAGACCAATTCCAACACCGACTCTAACTCCAGCATTGAACCATGAGAGTTGACCATCCTCACCGTAATACATGTCTTCCGGATAGTATTTGTTTCCAATTTTCCCATCCGACTCATAGGCATCGCCATCTACTTCAATAATCTGCAAATGCACACATACCATTACGAGTTAGCTAGAATCACAGAGAAGGCTTGTCCATCAAGATATCACAAGCAAAATTGATCATAAGGAAAACTTACAAAGCCCCCCAAAAAAAGACATCTATGAACTTCTAAGTATATTGAAAGAAAGTTCTTTCAAAATCTAACAGTGTCCAAGCATTAACATGGAATCAATGTACCTCGAGATCAACATTAATACTCAATAGACTCCAAAGAAAAAAGGCACAAAATTTGAAAAATATCACAAACATTCCACCTTGTACCACTCAAGGCAGCTCCAGCTAGACAGATACAAACCAAAAATAAACAAATCATGCAACCATTCTCCACATTCTTGCCATCATTAAACATAAAACATTTCCCTTTCCACCAAATAACCAACCACTTCACAAAAACGCAATTCAAACAAATACCACAATTCAGGCAACTTCCATTTGATAGGAATAAAAAAACACGAATGCAAATGCTAAAACTTGAAACCAGAATACGAACACACAATACAATTCGTACAAAAAAAAAAAGCTAGAACTTAGAAACCACAATAAAAATAGACATCAGAATACAAATGCAATTGAGGAGAAGGAAACATCACCTGTGATTTCCGGTGCCTAACCACGCCGTCATTCTTCTCCTTGTCCGATTCCTCCTCATCTTCCGGGATCGAATCCAGCATCAAATGCCTCGACCCTCTCCTCCTGGGACTCACCACAACCGTCTTCGTCAGAATTACCGGAACGCCCCCGCAACACCCGGCGATATACACCTCGATCGCAGGCGCCGAGACTCCCATCCGCGGCGTGAAGAACGGCAACCCCCCGTCCCCGACCGCGGCGGCAACGTAGCACTCCAAGCTCCACCCGGTCTTGGAATCGTTCTCCGCCGAACTACTCCCTCCCCAGGGGGACTCCATCCTCTCCAAGGAGCCGCAGAGCAGCATGTCCCCGCCTTCCAGGACCTCGAACTCGACGGCGCACGTGACCCGCACGCTGTCCGTGCTGACGTACGTCACCTCGGAGGCCTCCTTGTCGAGGCGGTCGCGGCGGAGGGTGACGGAGGCGGAGTCCGCGGCGGGGATCCTGGAGCCGTTGATCTCGAGGGGAGCGGAGCTGATCTCCCGCCGGAGGTGGCGGAGGGTGAGGTGATCGGGGACGGTGTCGATCACGCACGGGGTTATCCGGACGTAGAATAACCGAATTTCGAGCCAACACGAATTGGTGGTGATAAGATTGTTGTGTTGATCCATCAAAACAAGAAAAAAAAAAAAAAAGACAGGAAATTAAATCTACAATGCGCGGGTGTTTAAAATGCGGGTGGAATTGGAAAATACCAAATCCTAGGAATCATAGCAAATTCCTCCGTGGTTGAGGATTGGGAATATATGGGGAGAAAGGGTGAAATTGGTGCTTTCCGGTAAATTTGCTATTTTGAGGTGTATTGGAAAAAACGAAGAGGGTTTTTGCTTTTGGATTTTGTCGATGGAAAAAAATTAGGGTTTTTGATCGATGGAGATATTTTTGTTGCGGTGTTGGTTTAGAGAGCAGAGAGGACCAAGTCAAAAAAAAAAAAAAACAAAGAAATTGGTGGAGAAAAAATAGTTTTCGCGTGTATTCTAGGCTCGTCTTGCTGGAGTGGAGGGGGTACACGCTGTTAGGCAACGGCTTTTTGTTTTTCTTTTTTTGTCGTTTTCGTCAACTTAGTAATGGGCCAAAGAGCCAAGGCCCAGTAAGATGCAACAAACCGGAATTTGAAAGCTGGGTTCATGGACTTTAGCATTCTTTGGGCTAAAGTTGTATATGTCCTACCAAGATATGCGGGCCCAACAAATTACCACTAGTTGGAAATTGGTGGTGCAAGGAGAATTGGAAACCTTGTGTGCCCTTTTTCTGCACTTGGTAATCATTTTGGGTTATGAAAGATTTGGGAACGTACCAACCAAAAAGTCTTGTCATGGACCTCACTGAATGTCAAAGCAATATAGGCCGGCTACAGGCTAATCATACTTTTGCAGTACAGTGAAGAATCGTAGCCAAATGAGTGATTCCCAATCTCAACTCAACTCAAAAACCCTGCATTGGCTGGAGTTCACTTCTCTAATTATGTATAAAAAAAAGTACAAACCATGCATTTTTGAATGATAGAATTACTGGTTTGGGATACACTAGCAGGGCAAAAGAAAAAAAAAAAAGAAGGGGGACCAAGCACGGTGGTGCAGTCAAACTGACTAAGACATATTGATGTGGTTTAAAGTAACTCGTCATGGCTGGGCAGCAATTGGGGTGATATGATATCTCTTTTTACCTTTATGTGTTCGTTTGCCGCCCTCGATGGCATTTTGATGAGGCAATTTCACAAGACTGGACACACTGGGGCCATGGAAAATATTTTTGCTGTTGAGAATCCTCAGAAGATGCCTCCCTCTCTTGTTTATATAGTATATTCTAACACTACTGCTGCTATTGATGCCTACGGAATTCATGTAACTTTTTAGCTAGCTACCTCCCTGTTTTGTTGTACCTTATTAAGAAATACAATGATCGATCCTTTCTCCCAGACCTTGGTTTTTTTTTTTTAGAGCACACCTAGCTAGCCTTTCTTTATCTGCCATAGCCAGAAAAAATTATTGGTAGTGCCCATGTGAATATGTACCCTCCCCTCGGTTCCAACTTCTGTGGATGTCATGTGCCACTACTGAGCTCATTCTGTTCCCCCCCAAAATCTGATCCTACCCTAAAATTTAACCATTTGTTTTTTTTCTCTCAACAACACAAACCAAAATGGCTTTCCAATGTTAAACACAGTTCAACTCCATTCCTATGGTGATGTATATGCCCGAAAAAGCACATAGTTCCCACACAAAAAAGGCAACGTATTTTTCAGATTTGTTTGGTATTGAGGCAACGTCAATCTACGTGGGCGTGTTGGCTTGCATTTGTGGACAATTGTAAGGAACAGAAATTAGGTTCTGTGTCTTTCCACGCATTAACAGCAATGATGTAATACCAACGCTAATAAAAAAAAATATTTTAAGCCACAATGCATGCCAAATTTGCAGATGTCGTACGTAGCTGCAAGCACATTATAACTCAATAGTGCATGTGTTTTTTAAATGCAATTTGAACGAATGATTGATCATGGACATGACACAAATGGAAGAACATTGGAAATTTGGAATTTCATGGTCCTTGAACAAAATCTTTTACTACTGACCAATAGAAAAATAACCAAATTTTACTCTTTAAAAAAGGGTTAATCACAAAAATTTCCTCTGGTACAGTGCACTCTTTGTCCTGGCACAAAAAACCATGGGCTAGCTTATCCCTGCACCAACTGCCTTTTTTCTTTATTTCTCCTTTTTTTCCAACTTTTACTTCTTTTTTTTTTTCCTTTGGACGTAAAAAGTTATATTTGGCGTTGGTACAACGCTAGTAACGGAGATTTGACACGACGGGACACGTGTCAATATATCTGAGCCCGGTATACGTAAGACTAAAAATGGCTGCATTCTAAGTTTACGGCGGGGAATGAAAACGCCGCCGTTGAATGTAAAAAATCTCGGATGATTATTGACGCTTGACCAGTGGGGTCCTCACTCTACTACTCTCAAAGCCTAGAAAGACTGTTGTCCACGCGCTAGCAACCACCCAAGAAGTCAACTATTTGCTTCCTTTCATTAAAGATCTTCTTTCTCTATAGCTTTTTATAAGTACTACTGTATTTAGCATCTAAGATTGGATGTTATAGTGCTTTATTTGGGGTCATGACTTATAACAACTCATTAAAAGTCTAAATCGGTCCACCATACTCTAAGTAGGTTAATCCTAAGCTCTAGTTTAGTTCAAGCCAAAAAAAAAAGAAAAAATAAGCTTACAAATTAAAAAATAAATATTGAACCACTTGAACCCAACAAGTGTAACTACTCTATTCTCAAAAAAAAAAAAAACAAGTGTAACTACTCTTTGGTGGATATCAACTGTTATAGCAAATTAGCAATCACTATTTATATAAATTATACTCGAAAAGGCAAGATTAAAATGGCTAAATGGTTACATTAGTGGTCAGGAGTGGTTCTCACCCTCCTTACACACGCGTGGGCCAATTTTGGAGAAAACAGTGCTTCATTTACTGCCTCTATTGTATCATGAAAGTTCACTGGTGGTGGCGGATTATATAGCTCCACTTCTAAGTACTACTGGCACATCTTCAACGTTCGTGCCATTGCAACTACTTCTTCTGTTTAAATTACTTTCTCCTCCATTTTTTTTCTTCTTTCTTTTTGGGCCTTCCTCTCTCTCTCTCTCCTATTCTGCATTTCTTGTTTTGATTCGGATTTTCTGGTTACAACGAGCCTGTCCATAACACCCTCTTTCCATCTTTTTCAAGGAAGCATTATTCGATTTTGTATTCTCCTTCACTTTTTTCAACAACACACCCACCACCACCACCACCCGCCTCTCCTTCTTATTTATCACTCTTCTTTCTTCCCCTGTTTTCTTTTTTGTTCTCTCATATCTCTGGTTTCTGATCTGCAAAGCCCTTAAAAAGGCAAACCAGAAATGAAGGTAGCCACCTACCTAGCTTTCCCTTTTGGAATCTGTTTTTGCTTGTGTAAAATATATGGATTCCTGCTTATTCTTTGTTGGGTTTGGATTCTCTTACAACTTTATAATAGTTCAGATTCTTTTGAGGTTCTGGTTAGAAGGAATCTCGGGCGCCATTCTTGTTGATACAACTGAATCACCACCTGCTGGTTTATTTGATTTTTTTGTTCTTGGTAGTGCTATGAGTAGCACAAGTCTCACTTTCTGTCTTCATGTTTAAAGGATCAATATTTAGTGCATATTCAAGTTATCTGCACTAGGCTCTAACTTTTGCTCCTTAATTATGCAGCTGATCCTTCAAACGTAATTTTGTTTTAGTTTTTGAACTTTAAGACAAGATATACTAACTTCAGTTCATCTGTTTATTATGGGTTTCCTTCGCGGAGTGTTCTGTCTCATGATCCAATTATTTGTCGGAAATGGTGTAACCAAGTCTGAAAATACTTGTCTTTGATGAATGGTTGCAGAAGTTTGTATTGAAATTGGACTTGCATGACGACAAGGCGAAGCAGAAAGCTCTGAAGACAGTTTCTACTCTTTCAGGTAACAAAACACCTTTTAATTTTTAAAGCATTCAGTTTTTTAGCCGTTTCTCTCTATCTGCTCTCTGTTTTCCTTCTTTCTTCTCTTATATATATCTATTGGGTCTAGATTATAGGCAGAAAGGCGTTGATATATAGAAACACAGTGATGATCCGTATGGTGTCTGGATAGAATATGAGAACGAAAACAAAATCTTAAAAGTTTATTGCAGAACAGATCTCGAGTACTTAGTTCCTGGTTTACTACCTTTTTATCAGGCTAAGCTTTCAGTTTACTTTTGTGTTCCTGCATGTGGGAACCTAGGCCATAGTATTTCTTTAAGACAGTAGAATATACTTTTACCTCTCAACATCAGAGGAAGTTTATTAATTCTTCCCTCATAAACAAAAGATTAATTACTCTCTAGAAAATAAATTGTTATTGTTACAGTAATATATTTTGCTATAAACTTTTTTTTGTTATATGTATACTATACAATTCAATATTAGGAGTTAAGTTGGTCTCAACTTGTTTAACCACTGCGTCTGCGAGAACTGTCAATTCTATCAAAGATTAATTACTATACAATTCAATATTAGCAGCTAATGTGTTGATTAACTTCAAGTCCAGGCGTCAGCTCCTAATCAAGGATTGAACGTCCCCATATAATTTAATATTTCATTTTCTATCAATTATTATAGTTATAGTTGGATCACTTGATTGAGTATTTCATAAGTTGGCATCCTAGAGAAAGGGAAACTTTAATTGCCATTATCTCTAATTTTCTGATGAGAGAAATGCGGACATCAAATCCCAAACATTCATGTGATGTAATGAGGGAAAGGACAGCAATATTAAAGAAGAAGATAAAGTTTCCAGGAAAGGACAGTTCAAAACAAAAAACGTCCTTGAGAAAAATTACTACTGTGGATCATACGTCAACGTACTAGAACAAAAGCAAATTGAGATATGAACAAATAAGACGAAAACGATAGGCACATTAGTTACTTGTATAAGTGTAAGCCACAAATTCTTAACGTGCAGGACATTGTGATTGTGAAAATGTGACGGGTCTCTCTCTTTCACCTTTGTTTTCTTGTGTTCTTTTTGATAGAAAGTTCGAATGAGATGGCAGCGCATGCTTAATTTTGTTTGCCTCAATTTCATAACTTGATAGGGATTGATTCCATTGCCATGGACATGAAGGAAAAAAAATTAACTGTGGTGGGAACAGTTGATCCTGTGAAAATTGTGAGCAAACTGAGGAAATATTGGCAAACAGACATCATCTCTGTAGGGCCAGCAAAAGAGCCAGAGAAAGAGAAGAAAGAGGAGCCTAAGAAGGAGGAACCCAAGAAAGAAGAGGAAGCAAAGAAGGAAGAGCCCAAGAAGGAAGAGGCAAAACCTGAGGAAGCCAAGAAAGAAGAACCCAAAAAGGAAGAGGAGAAGAAGCCTGAAGGGGAGAAGAAAGAAGAAGAGAAAAAGAAAGAGACAGCACCAGCACCTGCAGTTCCTCCACCAGACCCTGTTTTAGAGCTTGTCAAGGCCTATAGAGCCTATAATCCCCAGATGACCACATACTACTATGTTCAGAGTATGGAAGAGAATCCAAATGCCTGCGTTATCTGTTGAACAATGAACTATAAAAAAGACTGGACAGAAGCAGAATGCTTTTCTTCCCAAATTGATGGTGGTTTTTAATCTCATCAATGTGTAATATGGAGGCAACACTTGAGAAAAAGAGGAGCCTTGTATATAATGGTGATGTTTCATTCATCTATTCAGAAATGAGGTGTAGAAACAATAAACCAAATTTTGTTACTTTTTCTTTTTTGGGTTAAGTATCAGTAATGATCCTTGTATTATCCATCCATCCCTCATCCCTGTAATCTATTGTGTAATATCTTCATACTTTTTTTTCAAGAAACAGCATAATTGTAAGCCAATTAGTTGCTCTCTTGGAAAATTTATCCATAATCTTGCGTTTCCTTTCCAACAGACTTCCATGCCTGTTTCATGGTATAGTACTAGAAGTCTCTCAGGTAGCCAAATTAAGGGTCTTATTACATTTGATGTAAGATTAAGGAAAGAAAGTTCAAAAGCAGCTAACTAAGGTGATAACGAGGATGCAGTAACTTGGTATAGTGGCACTATAGTGGGTCATATCACACACACCGTCTTTCTTCTGTGCATGTGTTCTTAGTGAACCGACGGGTCATGTTCATGTTTGATCATCATCATCTTTCTCTATCGCTGTGTCAGCTAGTTACAAAAAGCCATGGTCCACAGGCATTGGTCGGTGTCAGGATTGTACGTAATCATTTTCTTGAATGGGCGGACCTCTCTTGTGGGCAATTTAACATGCCACTGTTCAGTTGGAAACACAGAAGTTAGCTGATGGCGTTTTCTGTTCCAGGAATATACATTTTTCAAGTTTTAAAATGGATAGCTTGAAAGCATTGGTATCTATTCTATTCTGCCTATTGATTAATATATAATTCTTTAAAGTAGTTTTGCTCTCTCGGTGTATCTAATAGGCAAAAGATCGTCTCCTTTTGTACTTAAAAAGGACAGTACTGTGCTAAATTGCTAATACATGACCATTGAAGCACAGTACTATTGTGTGCTGCAATTCGATTCAAGGTATCTAGACAAGCTACCGAAGAGGTACATGTCTTTCTTGTTGAAAAAGGGGCCAAGAGGGTGGTTCTTTACTTCTTTTAATGAACCTTCAATTATCATATTTATAATTAACAGTACAATACAAAGACAAGATTAAAACACAATCTTCTCTTCCTTAATCCACATGGTGCCTTAACTAATACTTCTGTGTTAAAGTGCAAATACATGTGATCAATGATAAGCACACAGCATGAACTTTTTGTTTGTATCTGGCCTTCGATCATGGGGGGCTACATGTGCATCGAATGAAGCAAAATAAATAAACCAAATCCTCCTATGTGCAATTCCGCTGGAACCACTTGCCATGGCTTCCAAGAATCAGAAATTCATTTAGGAAAGAATGGTAACAAAATAAATTCAAAACTACAGTGTGGTTGGATCTAACCTTTGTACGTTGGCTCGAAACCAGAGGTAAAGGTTTTAGAATGTAAGTAAAAGAACTCAAGAAGTCCAAATTAATTACATCCAAGACAAAGAAATTCCAATACTTCTCATGATTCAGACCCTGAAAAAAGTCTATTCATATCGCTGTGGAGGAAGAAAAGATAAAAATTGATTAAATATATAAACATTACGGTCAAATCAAGCGAGGAAAACGTATTTGAAGCATATCCATCCACGTCTTAATTAGCGTAATTAGTCAGCAGCGTGACAATGTGCATGACATGTAAAGCACCATGAATCTCCAGCAAAGAAAACACCATGATTCCTTTGACAAAAAGAAAACACCATGATTCTGTTTATTAATTGACTTGCGTAATTCTTCAATCCGGTTTTTCTTCAAATGATGGTGTTTTGTTTCACATTGTTACTTCTTGGAACAGATTCTTATTGGCCAGCATCCGATTTGGAAAAGAAAAAATAAGGCTTAATTATTAATTAGTCTTGAGAAAAACTGTGGAAATATACATTCACGAACTGTATCTAGCCTTTTTATGCAGCAGATGAGGGTGGGGGCTAATTATTTTGAACTCAAGAATTCCAATTACGCCATATATATTATATGCCATATTATTCTGACATTGCTTTTCGACATATCTTTTTGTCGTATATATATATATAGAAGTCCATGAGTCCAGAAAAGAAATTGCATAACGAATCAAGACATTATTTTTCTGATCATAGAAAAACTCAAGATTGGATATACGTACAAGCAATGTCCATCAGTTTAATTACTTGTTTCAAACTTGGATAAGAGTAGAATGCTCTTTTTCTTTATTTTTTTTTCCTGAATAATGGATAAGAGTAGAGATGTGAAGCTGCAGCTAATATATGAACAGAATGATGGATATACACTACAGCTGGAGCACATAAGCAAAATTGGAGACCAGAATCATTCCTGGCATAAAAAAATACTAGTTTCCAATTTTGAGGCCTCAATTCAGATCCTAAAAACGAGTTGGTGAATAAGTTTAATCAATTTGGGCTCCCTTTGGACGAAATATAAAAACATTATGGTCTCAGCTAGTTCGTCATCCTAGCTATCTAGCTACTTCAAATTCCATAAATATATATTGCTTACGCAAGAGCCCATACTGTTTGCTAATCACATTAAGTTCCTGCATTCCAGCAACTCACTTATATCATCTTTATAAATATATATATGTAGTTAGTAAGTGATTATTGGTCGGTTGATGATGCATTTTATTCTCCTGACTCCAAAAGGGACCCCATAGTTATCATCCCTGAACAATGCCCCATACGGCAAATTAAGCTTACGCATGGTCAATTTAATATTGGACTTGAACTGATACATATCCTTAATTCATACTTACGAGATAGGCTATAGTTGACGAATGGATAGATAGATAGATACTTGGCTATAGGCAAACCGACAGTAACAATAATAAGTCAAAAACATGTATATTGCGTAGTCCTCAGTTAGGTCTGGGTGTGTCTCACCGTCAGGAATTAGAAAAGGACTTATAGCAGGTGTTTGGCTATAGGTGTTCCACTTTGGTATATTTCCAAACAAGAAAACACCATGGAAATTAAACCAGTGGATTTGTGCCACACCTAACTAATGAAAGATTGCCTTAATTGTCTGGTCGAGAAAAGGCAATGGCATGCATTAGTGAAAATGATATCATCATCATAAACCAGCAGCTACCAAACTATAGTTTAACAATATTATCACGCTAATGCAGCAACCACGGCACACGTATTATTCCATGTTGTATTCTATATATGGGGTAGAGGCGATGAAGTGATCATCAAGAATTTTCCCTGGCTTTAAAAAACTATATACCCATCTACTGTTTTTGGATTTTTTTGGCCTTTTTTGTGGTGCAAACTCTAATATGCCTCTATTTTAATTGTATATGCATCAGCATCTAATATTTTATCGCAAAGATGACTTGGAGAGCTTTAGCAGATTGTGTCCTTTGTCATGCAAAGTGAGGCAAATGCATAACAGTGTACAAAATTATATATAGCAGCTCTCTTGTGTGTCATGATGGCGTCATTAGATGTAATTCTCTCTTTTGTTAATACGCCGCCAAAGCTTCGCATGCAATTCCTGCATGGAGCATGATGTTTTACTGTACTGTACTTATTAATTTTATTGTTGATAGCTATAATTATAGTTTGTGATGATCATGTGGATTCGTACCTCATCATATGCATGCTTGGTCTTAATCAAGAATATATTACATTACATTTCTAAGAGTGGATCGGATAATAAGATCAGTAGAATGGCTTGTTCTTAATCAATAAATAGCTGTGGGATCGAAGACTCCACTAGAATCATGTAAGGAGGCTTCGTTAAAAAAACTGCAGAAACTAATTGAATGATTTGAACAACTGATTTTTACTTGAATTATTTGCTTCACTAGCTATATCTGTATTTCTTCCTTGTTTAAGTTACAACAGAGACATTTCAAATCAAATAAATAAAAAAAGACATTTCAAAGTTACAACAGACATCATGGAATAAGGACAGCCCGATGAACATATCAATCTGGGTTGTCCCTGATACAGTTATCAGTATCCCACAAAAAGCCAACACCCTTCATATGCTGGTCTTAATGGGAAAAAAAATCCTGATTGGTACATAAAAAATGAATCTTATAATAAACTACTTGTGGCAAAACCTTATTTTCTAAGGAATATAACTGATGAGTAACAGAAGACCAGTAGTACTGTTTAATTTGCTTGATTAAGTCCTTGCTCGAACAAGTGGAGAGTGAGGGATGGGGGAATGTGGAGACATCCTGACCGACGGCGAACCAAAGCCTTCTTCAAATCTGCGAGAATTGAAACTAAGCCTCAGATTCCTCTGCCAGCGCTTATTACTCTTTGTTGTTGCATTAGCTGATGATGATCTGTCATTTCCTTCAAGAACAAATGCACGGATCCTTCTCATTGCAACTTCCACAGTTTCATCATCAACGTTTGCAAAGCAGACCCTAAACCAACCAGGCTCCACGCAGTGGAAAGAAGACCCTGGCGAAACATTCAGCTTCACATCGTTGATGATCATCCTCCACAGTTCCATTTCACCCTCATATGTCTTCTCCCTAAGAAGATGGCGCAAATCCATCCAAACAAATAGACCCCCATTGCCTTTCAAGCAATTGATCCCTACTTGCTCAAGCTCACTGGTAAAGTTGCCATGCCTCTTCCCCAACCTCCTTGAGCTCTCTGCCAGGAAGTTCTCCACAAACTCATCATCAGAGAGCATGGAAGAGAGCAAGTACTGAGTCTGCGAAGAGACTAATCCAAAACTTGACATCTTCCGCCCACAGCTCACAACATCATCGTTGTAGGAGTAAACTATGCCAACCCTGAAGCCAGGAAGGCCCATATCCTTCGACAGGCTATAGACAATATGGATTAGGTCACGGTTGCAGTCCATTTCTTCTATAACCTCTGCGACGCTGGCGAATTCAGGGGAGCTGAAGACAGTGGCTGCATAGATTTCGTCACAGACAAGGTGGATGTTTTTCTGGTTGATGAAGCTCACTAGGCTTTTCAATGTCTCCTTGTCCAAGGTTGTGCCAAGTGGATTCGATGGGTTTGCCAGGAGTAGGCCCTTGACGTTGATGTTAGATTCTTGGGCCTTGTCATATGCTGCTTCTAGTGCTGCCTTTGTTATCTTGAAATTGTTAGAGCTGTTGCAGTCAACTGGAATAATCTGGACTCCTGTGCGCCACCCCAGGTCTCTGTCAAATCTGCAACACAAAATTTTGCCAACATTTAGCGTCTCCTATATAGTATTACTCATGACTTGATTATCAATTAGTTGTCATTAATGTGTTAATAACATTTGAAGAGTACTGGAATTCAGCTAACATTTTCTTGACAGCCTAGCCTACTATTCACATTAAACCTGAGGTCCTTATATGGACCGAGAGCTAGAAGAAACTAAAAGGTCCAAGTTGTGTCCTTTCCATGTGCCTAAAAAGTAAATCTTATAGGTTCACATTCTTGCTTGGACTGAAACTTGGAGAAAAAAAAGGTAAGGAAATGAGTATACACATGCAGGAGTTTTCTAACATCCAGCTGTATATAGAGGTCTGATTTACTTGGTTTGAACAATAGGACAGTAACATGCAAAATAAAAAGTCCAGAATTTGAAATGGTCTCTCTTGAGAATGTTGGTTTGGTAAGGAAAAACCGATGCGACCAATGAGTGAATTAAAAAAGCCTTCAAGAAGGAGAAAAAGAAAGTGCGTGACAATTGATCAAATATGAATCAAACCTTGCTTTGAATTTTGTGCTGACCTACATCGGCACTAAGAAACATTACACAATATGGTCTTCCTGGCCTCTCCCTGTCCACTACATAGCGAGGAAATCATGGTTGACAATTTTGCAAGCAAAATCCCATTTCCTTTATCTCTTATTAACTTATTAAAAGGTGATAAATAAAAAACAGTATCATCGGTCATGCATCGACTCCATGCAACATGTATATAGTATAAAAAAAGTAGTTAAAAAGAAAAAAAGAAATCTGATTCTCATATCTTCTATCATGATTCTTACGTCATGATAAAAAAAAGCTTGGGATTGTATTGGTTCAATACGCAACATTACTCAACCCTTAAAACAGCATATACACGTGTTCCCACTTTGAAACCAAATTAAGAAAAGGAGAAATTTGTTGGTAGATGGATACTTTGGTTATGCAAATACCCTAGAGTGTATCTTTTCGATTGATAGTTCCTCTCCAACCAACAGCACTGAATGTTAATAAAAAAATATAGAGCAACTTACGCTGGATAGTAAGGTGATGGAACGAGGAAAGCATCTCCAGGATCAGCCAAGCAAAACATGATTAGCTCGTTTGCACCGGTAGCACCTCCGCCCATGACGATTCTGCTGGGGTCAAATTTTACTCTGTCACCTCTAACTTTCCCCATAAACTTGGCAATTGCCTGTAAGAAATGAACATTACATTAAAATGGGTTACTACTTGATGCACCAAAATATTGTCTGTATGGGTATCATTTGTAGATTTCCAGCTCTAAAGACAATATATATGGTAGTACTTTTACCTGTCTGAACTCGGGCAAGCCGTGATAATCCTGGAAGATGGCAATATCCTTGAACATGTTCACTCCTTCAGCGTTGCAAATGGAGGCTTCAGGATGTTTCTTGATCCAGTCCACTATCAAATCGAAAGAAAGCTGAAACGACAAATTGTGAAAGGAAAACAGAAGTAATAATCAGTGCATGTGCTCGTCATCACATTTTGCTTTAACAGCAGTACTCTCATGAGAGTAATTCGAATTCTTTAGCGAACCTGATTTTCAGCTAGGCCCATTTGGATGACTCCTTCAGGGTTTTTGGTTGGATGAAAAGGGTTTCTATCATAGGCCTTCCATCCGTCGAAGTATGGCGAGTTCTCTCCATGTCTCTCGTTTGTTGCAATCTTAGACAAAAGTTGGCGACTCCCCATTTCTATGTATACTCTAAATGTAGGCTTTCTTGGACGATATTGAAGTGAAGGAAAATGTGAAGTGTTTTTGTAAGAAATTTAACTCTCACAAGTAGGTAGCTAGTTAGCTAGGGAACAAGAAGTGTTAAATTATCCAAGGCAGTGAAGTGAAGAGGAATGAGGAAATAAAACGAATGGTGGGGGTGTATTTATAAGTGCAGCCGGGTGAGGCAGTTGGGTTAGCTAAAACCCCAAAAAACGCAAAGGAAAAGGGAACATAAATGGAAAAGTCTGCTTTGAGTTCAAAGTTCAAATATTTTGATTTTGGAAAACCGACCTTCAATTTTTGGAAACAACATAACTAAAATGTCATTCATGGGCAGTCAATCGTAACGGCTTGCGTGTCCGTCCATGGATGATATAATGCACCCAGGCACGTGTAAAAAACAGAATAGGAATGAAATTTTAGTGGAGGGTTTTGATTTTTAAGATATGGACTACTACTACTACTTGGCTATCTTAATTAGTTAGGTATAGGTATATTATTTGTTCCAACAAGGAAACCAAAGGCTTCATGGAAAAAAGAAAAAAGGGAGAAAATTTGAGAGAGCTTCAGGTACCATGAAGAACCTTCCTGCCAAGTACCAGGAGAGACACAACACGGTTTGACAAAATTGAGGTGTTGGTGCTGACTGGAGTTCTTTGTATGGCCGGTTCTTCTTGATTTTGGACTTACTTACAATACTTAGTACTAGTAATAGTTGTCCCACCACTGTAGAAACTATTAGTATAATGCACACCGCTGCAGGGTCTGGAAAATAATTAAGGCCAGTTACAATCACTATCTTTGTTTTTTTTCCTTTGTATTGGTTTCTCTTGAGAAAATGACTACTATTTTCTTGGGGTTCACCAATTGTTGTGTTCCTATCTTAACTTTGGCTTCCTTCCCACTTTATTGGGTTTGCCTTGGCATATCGTTTTCAAAGGTTTTCTCCCATGTACTATACATAAATACGTGGTAATTAAATGTATATATGTGGTTGAGTTTTTTTTTTTTGTCAAATGTGGTTGAGTTGATCATATAACCTTAAGCAAGGTTTTGAGTTGGATTTCTAGTGTAGGAAAAAAAATTTCATTGGCTGACTCACTCGCCATACTCAGGTGCACGATCCGGATTAAGTCCAGATTAGTCGGGGCAAAACTTCAGATAGAAAAAAATATATATATAACCTCAAGGTCCTTAACTCAATTTCTTTTCATATTGGCCTTGCCCAGAATTATTGGAACTAGTACTATGTAAGGCGAGATATCCTAAGACCTAAACTTTACCTAAAACTAGTAATGTATTAATTGTAACCATCAAACTCTCCCCAGTTCTGCCAGCGCACATTCATTGGGTTTGCTTTTTCTTATTCCTATTTTCTTTGATTGCCACGTTACCAACGTGGAGTTTCCCTTTTATAATTTTCACGACGCACATCTTCTTGCCACACTTAGATATAGTATGAGTTTAAGCGAAATTGTTTGTGTTAGTCCACAAGAGGCATAAAAAGCACGTCCTTTAAACGTGTATTTTTGTTAGTTACCCTAACCATCAAAATAAAAAAAGAATTTGGAGTGCTTGAAACGTTCCAGATGTCAAGAAACATTTTTTTCCTAATGCTCCACATGCAACTTCATACCTATAAACGATGGAAATTCAATTATATTGGCATATAACTAAAAGCTCCAAATTTTCGGGTGCACGCAAACTATGTTTGCACTAAAAAATTGAATCTTGACAAGCCATTACACCTGTATTTAACTTAGATGAGCATCTGTAAAGTTTACTTGATATTTAGAGGCTATAAGATATGTATTGGCAACATATATACCAAAGTGGGCATCCGTCTGTTTTTGCTACTCAGTTCATAGTAAATGGAATTGTTGCAAAAATGAATTAGGATAATTGACTATTCATGCGTTAATTAATTCCTTGAAACTTCCAAATTTTGGGAATATATATATATATGTACCGGTTGCATTTGGAATAAAAATTTTGCCACCGGGCATGAATAATTTGATGGGAACGTACCACAGTCAAGTTGCAATGGTCAAATTTCTTCAAGGAATATCGAGTTTTGACGACAGGAGTTGCTTCTTGAAAATGAGTCATAAGCATGCATTGTGTCTCAAGTCTCAACAACGGAGTGTCCAACTTTACTTGCTGGCCAGAAGAAAGTGTACATAAAAAATTAAGTAACAGTTTAGCAATACTCTTCTTATTCAACCACTTAATATTCTGTTAATAAAATAGGAAGATTACATTTGACCTCATCGCCAAATTGATGCTTTCATGCTCGTTTAATTAATTAGTTCGGTTGTTTTACTTGGAAAACAAGTCTTCTGCGCAGCATGTGTGGGTTTGGTGCGCATAGCTTTATATGTTCTATGTTCATATGTATACATCCTTATTTTCTTAACGTTTCTTTGGCAATCCTGGCTTAATTTCACTTCTTGGTTAAAAATTTGAAGACTTAATTAATTGTTCCAGTATATGTTGTCAGGCTGTCGGGTAATCAATCACATTTTTTGACCATCCAGAATTAACTAGCCAACTAACTATAATCAAACCGAACTAGCCAGAGGATCTTTGATTAGATTGATGGCCTTGGCTCAGAATAATTAAGGGAGAATATTAACGCATGACTTCTCCAGATGTTTTATCAATATAAATAAGAGAGGTCAAAGACACATTTGTCTTTGTGTAAGAAAGCAGACATAATATTCCCTTTATACATGTAGCTGCTTCAGCTTTGTCTCCGTACCCATATACATATGCTGTCGCCTTCAAGCTACAACCTCTACATATATATATTACCGGCAATTGAAAACAAACCTGTAAATTGTATATAGATGATAGATATAAAAGAACGAAAATAGTGAATTTTTTAAAACAGAAAAAAGTCAATTATATAAAACAGGGGGCATTCCGTTTTTGCATACTAGATTTTGTTATAAAAAACGTGTTAATGAATCTCATTATCCCACCTACTTTGCCTATATATATGTACCAAATACTATTATTATTGTATGAGTGAAAATGTGAAAGACAGAGCACACAGCTCGTCTCCTTCCCAGCATTTCTTCTTCTCCTTCCTCTGGTTTTGTTTGCTCCTGCTCTATTTCACAAAATTCTTATGTATTAATTACCCACTAAATTTACAACACGTTATCAGCACGATAACGCCTCTACCCGAGCAAGAAGAAAACCCGAGGATGAAGACTGAGGAAGAAGAAAAATGGCAGAGAAAAAAAAAGGAAAATCAGAACTGCACCACGGTTATTGTTCATCAGTAATCATTCCGTGCAACTACCCGTCTCACCACCCCCACCGTCGGCATCCTCACCCCATCGCCGACCAGACGCCTTCACCTCTGCCCGGTTTCCGCCGCTGACGCGCCGCCAAAGGGAGAAGACCCGACAAGAAATCCACGGATCCTATTCCCCGCGCCGCTGTCAACGCCACCAGCAGCGTCGCACCGTTTTCCCGCCGCCATTTGTGTCGCCTCGTTGCCGCCGTGCCCGCGACACCTTTCTCACGCTGCTGCGCCGCCGCCGCCGCCGTCTATGGGTGCAAACCCGTGATTTGCCGGGTCGCAACCCGTTTAAACGAGCGGGTCGAGGCAAGTTGAAGATGACCCCAGCCCGTTTCTGCAACCGGGTCGGATCCGGGTCTGGGTCGGGTTTTTTTTGACCCGCGAGTTGTGGGTTTCGGGCCTGGGTTGCACTGTGCGGCCCAATTCCTAAAAAAAAAACTGGGCCTATACTGTTCACGGCCCAGCCCATTAAAAAAAAAACAGAAGAGAGAAAAAAAAGGAAGAGAAGAAAGAAAAAGAGAGAAAAAGAAAAAAATGAAGAAAAGAGGAGAGGATGGAAATATATATACTGGAATAGTAACCGGATATTAATATGCTATATATTGTATATTATTGCTGAAAGATTTATCGAGTAAGCATATTTTACGTTTTTTTATATATTTAAATTCCGATTGGGCTATTAAAAGGCCCATAACATTTAATTTTCCTGCACGGTGAACAGTGATTTTGGCCGGAATCCGGCGACCTTGAACAGTGTTCGGTCGGAATCCGGCAAACCCAGAAGTCTTTGAACGGAATCCGACGTCTCGAGATTTTCTCGACAAGCCCAGAAGTGTTTGGCCGGAATTTGATACCTTGAGATTTTCCCGACAAGCCCGGAAGGCTATTGTATTTATTTTATTGTTTTTTTTTCAATTATATTAAGCTTGGGCTCATATTAGGCCCATTATATTTTAATATTATGTTCTTTATATTTCAAATTGGGCTCATATAAGGCCCATTGTACTTAATTTCTCGTTTTAATTTCTTTCCGTTTTTATTGGGCTCGTATATGGCCCATCGCATTTGTTTTGCAATAATTTAATCTTCATTGGGCTAATTAGCGAAAGGCCCATTTTTTTTCTTCATTTAAGTCTTTAATTTTATTTAAATTATGTTATTCGAGACCCTTATAATTTCCAGAAGAAATTTATTATGGGTATTAAATGCGAATAAGAATTTATATGATAATAGTCTGGAAGATTAAATATAAGAGTCCAGCAGACTCAATAAAAGAAAATACAACGAAGACTGGAAGTCTTACCGTTCAAAAGATCCTAAAGATTCTTCAAAGGAAAATCGAAAATAAACACTATTACCACCAGAAGATGGAAATTATATGACCAGCAGAAGGTGGATATTATACTTGCTTACCCTGAAGGAGCAATTCATTTTATATTCAATTTATTTTATGTTCAGTTTAAATTATTACGCATTGCAATTTATTTTATTTACTTTTCAGTACTTTATAATTGTTTCTAGAATAATGCCTCAAGCATTAGTCTCGAAGACAAATGCAAAATTGACATCCACAGGGGGAGAATTATATGTGTGGATGCCAATATAACATATTATGTGTGGATGCCAATATTATGACATCTCGAAATGAGAAAAAGATTAACATGCTCCAGAAGAGCATAAATCCGAATATGTTCCTGAAGAACGCATGTTTTAAATATGATCTAGAAGATCGTATATTTACGCTCTGGAAGAGTATATACTCTTGAAGAGTACAGACACCCCTAGTAATAAAATGAATTATTATGGATCCCGATGAATTGACTCTGATCTATTCCCTGAAGCGAATAAAACAGTATAATTATTTGTGCCTATGGGCGTAAATAAGATAATAAATGAAAAAGGCTCAAAGCAAAAATGCATATTATTATTGCATTAACGGATACATAACTAGAGAACATTCAAAGAAGAATGGTTCTCATACATATGTTTAAACAGTAATCTATCTGTTGGGTTCAACATTAACCCTGAAACTCTGAGCCTCACTATTAATGTTGACCCTAACACTGTCGTTCCAGGAGAACCACATACCACCCCTGTTGTTTTCTCCAGGTATCTCAAACCGATTCGTTGGAGGAAAACGAAGTGGAATCACACCATGATTCTCTCCTGCTTGCCACAAAGTCTCAGTAATCAGTACCATGTTAGGCTTGTACTGATTCTTTAGATCCCTTAAGGTACGCACAAAGTCTTGAGACCTTCTGGCTATAACCCTGCAATTCCACAATAAAAGTCGTACCTTAGGCCATGTAGGTGGTAACCCAGTCACCCTTGGGACGCTCCGAGCCATCATGGAAACCTGATAATAATTGCTTTGATTTAAAATTTGACATGAAGGCTCTAGCTGAAAATCCTGCAGTCTATTAGATATGAAAAACATAATAGAATTAGCCGAGTCATAAAAGGAAGCCCTTAGATTGCTTTGATCCTCTAGGAAGAATGTTTCTTCCATAGGAGTTACAAAGAACCTAGATGAATATAATTCATCAACAAACACTAAACGAGGAATTCTCGCCAGATCATTCGGTAATTCCTCTTGCTGCTCATTCACCATGCTATAAGCTAACCTATTTCTTCTTCCTAGAGAGGTACCCTCAACAAAGAAAACAGTAGCTGGGGAAGGCATTTTTCTTGTCTTGTTGATTTTTCTGAGTTTCTGCATCTTCCTGTCTCAACCGCCTCCCCTTCTTATAGTCTGAGATTAGACAGCTAGGTGTCAGTTTTTTTTCAAATGTGGACCCTTTTTCTGTCTCCGAAAAGATCCAGAAGATTTTTCGGTAATTAAAACTTTGCATTATTTGTCAGTAAACTCCAAAGCTTTTCAATCTTCGAGGTTTTGTTTTTGGAAAAGTTTGCCGCAACTTTAATTATTGTCCAATAATTCTGATCTTTTTGACATGAGTGGCAGAAATAAGCCTAAAATTGGCACATATATAGCTAGCCTGAAGCTAGCAGTTGAGTAATCGAAACTTAACATATCAAGCCAGAAGCTGAAATGTTCTAGCCTGAAGCTAGAAATTTTAAGTGTTTAAATACACAAGTTTATACAGCCTGAAGCTGAGACCAACTAGAAGTTGGCTGATAGATATGTAATTTATAGCTAGTATGCACCAGCCAGAAGCTGGTAAATAATTTTTCTAAGTTATCCAGCATGAAGCTGACACCAACTTGAAGTTGGTACATAGACTTATTGTTCGGCATGACCGGTTGGGCTATCCCGGGTCAATAATGATGCACGAATTTATTGGATCATTCATTAAAAAACTAGAAGTTTTACAAATCAATGAATTTCTATGAGTTTGTTTGCTGTGAAAGTTATTATACGGCCTTCCTAAGATGAGAATGGCCTAGTATCACCAGCAAGTTTGAGAATAGTTCAGGGACATAAACGCGGACTGATAAATCCGCGGTGTTAACCATCTAGGTAATTTTTACGATGCACCGACTAGATGGTCTATTGTGTAACGCAAGTTGGCATTGTGCGCACTAATTTAATAATTAAGCCACTTGCAGGTATATGTCCCTACTTATGTTACTTGACTATATATCTAGATAATGTTGGTATATTTCTTCAATGGATAATGTATATCATTGGAAATAAACCCAAACAGATCTGGAGGAACATTGACAATTGATTGCAGGACTATTGATGAAATATTACTGTTTGAGAAAATGGTATTTTATATGCAGCAACACTTGAGTGCATCAAGCCAACATGATGTTATAAGGTCCCCCCCATTTAATTGATTAATGGTCACATACTTAGTATCTCCCATCTTCGGACCATCGTTTATTTTGTATATAATGCTCCACCACAGGATTGTGAAATTGGTCCCTTAAAGAAGATTGGGAATCTACGTTGGGTATGTATCTCTATAAATTACAAAAGTAACTAAAACCTATGAATTGGAGATTTATTTATAGTAAGATTTGCTTATTAATTGATGTTTTACCCAACATCAGGGGGAGAGAATAAGCAGCTGGATCAAGAGATTATTGAAATACTTTATCAATAACTAGTTTTTGATCCTCGAATAAATTAGTATGAACCTGAAGTTCAAAAGATGATTCATTTGCAAAAGATTAGTAAGTCATTTGCCAGACATGTTTATTTGAAAGGTGTGACCATATACCAGCTGCAAATGCTCCTGTTTAGATTGATGTTCCTGAAGAACAATGTAAGTATGCAAATGAATCTATAGATTATACTCGGTTCCAAAAAGAAAAGAAATTCTCGATAGAGAATAAAGGAGCAAAGTGATAAGATGGCCCCAGTTAGAAAAGATGGCCTCCAGTAGAGGTTCACATTAAATGTCCTCCAGAAGAGGTTTTTCTGACACAATTGATAAAGTTCCAGAAGTAATGCAGGTACCTGAAATAAATGAACATGATGAGATCTCAATTACAGTGTCAGGAATGTGATGGAACTGACGTGAAATAACCGTCGACGGAATATCTATTTTATATAGCGCTAATTATTATAAAAGAAAATGAGGATCATGAAGCTACATCTATTGATGAATGTAGGCGCAGAATGATTGGCCAAAATATAGAGAGACATAATTAAAGGCTGTGTTAGACTCGCTTGTGAAGCGAGAAATTTTTCGGACTTGTAGTCCGTACACCAGATGGTGTAAAATTTTCTCGGTCATAAAATGGGTATTTGTGCAGAAAATAAAATATATAAAGCACGATTTGTAGCACAAGGTTTTACCCAAACGACCTGGTATTAATTGTGAGGAGATATACTCTCCTGCAGTGGATGCAATTATTTTTGATAAGTCTGGCATTATATGAAAAGAATTAGAAATGCACCTAATGGATGCTATTACAGCCTATTTTTACGGATCCATAAGTCATGACATTTGCATGAGAATCCATGAAGGATTAAAGTTGCTTGAAGCAAATAATTTCCGGGAATATACAAAATCAAATTAAATTGATCTTTATATGGTTTAAACCAAATTTGAGTATGTGTAGTATGATTATTCTTGCATATATGCTCTATGTATTTGCACTTATTATTATTGATTATGATTTAGATACTATCATTGTGATCTAAATATTTTTGGAACTCTTGAAGAAGCTTCCAAATACCGTGCTATGTTTGGTCCTGAAGTACCCTATCAAAGTAAATTTATATTGCTTGTAACATGAAGCCTGAAGCTATTGCCATAAGTCTATTGGCAAGATATGACTGTGTTCTTATCTTCGAGATATATTAGATATGGTATTATATTAACCCTGTAAGCCCAAAAAGAATATAGTTGGTTTTGCAGATACAGGTCTTTTATTTGATCCACATAAAGCACAGACAGACATATGCTACAACTTTACAAATGAAGCTGCTATATCATTGCGACCACAAAAGCAAGATAGCGACGAAGATGTTCCAACCACAAATTATGAAGATAATGCTGCCTACATTACCCAATTAAAGTGGTGACACATCCAATGTGATCGGACAAAGCATATGCCACCAAAAGTTGACAAAGAAGATTGACATGGTACGACTTCGAGATATCAAAGGAGGCCAAAATGAGGGGGAGTAGAATACGCACTGCACTCTTTTTTCCTTCACCAAGTTTTTATCCCACAGGGTTTTTCTTGGTAAGGTTTTTAATGAGGCAATACTCCCTAAAGCGTATTCTACACATAGCACAATGACATTCAAGGGGGAGTGTTATAAAAAACGTGTTAATGAATGTCATTATCCCACCTACTTTGCCTATATATATGTACCAAATACTATTATTATTGTATGAGTGAAAATGTGAAAGACGGAGCACACAGCTGGTCTCCTTCCCAGCATTTCTTCTTCTCCTTCCTCTGGTTTTCTTTGCTCCTGCTCTATTTCACAAAATTCTTATGTATTAATTACCCACTAAATTTACAACAGATTTTATATATTCCTTCTTCCCTTTTTTTTTTTTTACAATCTCGCCTAGGCAACAACTAAATAATCATATCGTATGAAAACAAAATTCCAACCGTCACTACTATTTCTATTGTGAATGTGAATTGGGGTTGCTGGGTTTGGTGATCTTCTTTGACTTCAAAAGAACGAGAGAATCATGAAAATCATGAAAATCTGAGAAATTTTTTCAATTTAAGGAAAGAATATTGAACTTCTTCAAACAATTAAAAGAAACACGCTACTTTTAGAAGATTTGTTTTTCTACTAGCTGCACGCTTGCACCACTTTCAAATTGAAAAAAAATAATCCCAAAGTTGGCCTATCAAAGATTGTGTGCACGAGGGGTATCTATCCATGGTCAACCAAATATTATCATCATCTTGTGATTTTTTACGTATAAACTGATGAACTTGGGAGATTGAGGGTTTAATTAGGATTAGATTAATTCAAAAGAAAGCAGTCACTAAGACATGTGTCAACCTTATCGGTGGCTATTTGACTTTCCTGACTGCTTATTAATAATTCCTTTTGGACCCGGTTGTTCGGCTGTCCTCCATTATTATTAAGCTAGGAAAGTTTATGTGGTTTCTTTACTTTGAAACTCATTTGAGCCACAGTACCACATTGAACAAGATTAATTTGGATGCAGCTTTAAGAAAGAAAGAATAGAAAATCATTAAACAAGAAGTTCAATGAGAAGAACAATCAAAATCAAAATAGAACTAGATTTATCCACCTATTATATTATAAATTTTAATTGATGTTGACAATTCATGTGTTTCGGCATCAACTGTTCGAGTACTGTTCACTCTACTGTCACAGAAATTAACGGCAACAAAAAGTATTGGCCCGTTTAGTTATCCTCACTTTGTAAAATTAATGGAAGTATCAAATACAGTTTCTTCTCTGCATTAATGGGCTTGAAAGCTAAAATTAGCTAAAATTGACATGATGATACGTGAGAGGAAAAAAATTGTATGGTAAAAAAATTTCACATTGAAATGTCATGTTTTCACAACGAAAAAGAAAATCCATATTGCGGCGCAGCCGTACCATTTCTGGAAAATCACTATGATTTCCCGTTTTTGAAAGTTAATCATCAAACCTACAAATATGATGATTAATTTTCTGTTGTAGGCTTATTATTTTTCATCACTTTTTAACCAAAAAAAAAACTTTATACATGATTATGAACAACCTTTTTCCATTAAACAAATGAAGAAGAATATTGATCAACTGTAGACTTCACTGCTATCCTGTCAAGGATTTGAAAAATATACTAACATTCTCGATTCTCTTGGTAAAACTAGGTGCCCGTGAATTATAAACCGGGGACCAATTATTATAACAACATTAAATTACGCATTACCTTTCAAATTCAATACCTAATGCCAAAGATTCGTCACAGTTTGCTCGCCACCAAAACAGAGGCAGCCAGCAGCCCAGCACCCAGGAACGAATGAAAGGTGAATGGGTTCCTTAAGAATTTTCAATGGGTTCAAAGGCACGTTTTGGGGCCTCAATTTTTTTGTGTGTGTAATAATTGTACACCTCGAAATTTCCTTATCCTGATTATGTATTTGGAACCTTAATATTGTCTTGATCCTGTGCCTCGAGCTGCTGACGTGACACCATTGAACGTCTAACATGTGTCTAGATTGCTTAATGCCATATCAGTTGTATAGGTATGAGATGCACATGATAAAACTCTAAGTATATAATCAAGACAGAAAAAAAAAAAATTGAGGTATAGAATCGTTACAAATGAAAAATTCGAGATCCAAAACTGCTTTTTAGTTTTTTACCCAATTTTCAATTGACTTCTGGCCGGTCACATTTTAAGCAACATGGGACCACTTTAGTCGCCCGTTTAAACTTCATTTATTGAAGTTTCTTAGTTAAAAATGACTAAATAATCACTATTATACCATGCAATGACATGATTAATTCAATAATAGTTAATTAGTTGTCGTTATCAAATGCATCATCTTCTTGTTTCCGCTCTCTTAGGGCTTCAACACTACAACCGCCAGGCTCTATAAACCTATTTAATGGCCAGATTAACCACACCTAGCCACTAGGAATGTTGAAAGAAGCCATATAAGTAAACAAATTATGGTGAAGGATTGAAAATTGTCTTGCACCCTCTACTACAAGAAATTGTCAAGCTATACAGTATTTTAATTATGTGTTCAATTGTGTAATTTATTTATTCTTAAATAGTAAATCAAGAGATTAAATGAGTTGGTGAAGTTGTTCGGTTGTTCCACATTAATTAAAGCATCTCGATTTTGAAAATTAGAAACAAATATTTTAAGCGTCTTACCCTGTCTGATCTGAATTAGTCGGGATTCCATAGATATAAGACCCAGACCAGCTTGGCCAATTGAACCCGTGATCCGGTTGGTTTTTTTGTCGATAATTCTTTTATAAATTTCTTGTTGAATTCAGGTTTGACCATTTTTTATTTGGAAAAATCACGACCCCGTGGCCCGAACGGGTCAACCTCCTGTCCGCAATAATAACATAATAAGGTACGAGCTAAAGAAAGAAGTGAATCACCGTCCTACCAAACGGAACACGACCAAGATGCAAAAACACGTAACATCTCATGGCCTAAAGTGTGACTGTTAGTATAAGTGCACATGCAATTAGTATGGTCGGAATATACAAAATCCCTTGGCCAATAAATGCATTCTCTCCGTTTGTAGGCTGTTAGGGATCATGAATTGCACAAACCACATGTGTCATGCCAACTTCCCAAGTAGAGCACAGACACTTCAAAGTTCCGGTACAAACCTTCAATGGGTAGCACCGTCAACTTAACCAACGGCTACCCTACAGTACCGCGTGATATTGACTACAGTGAGATTTTTAAACCAAAAAAAAAAGTGAATATTAGTACTACTGCAATAATGGCAATTGCATCAGAAAAACATTTTGCAGCAGAAAAGCAATTTTCATTTTTGTTCCCCTCCTTCTCTTTTGATGATATGGTGGCCGGTTGCATTGAGTTATAGACTAAAATGGAGTGTTTCTTGTCCCAATAATTCTTCTATCCTTGAAGAAAATCATAACATCAATGTGCAATTTGCAATTTTTTATTTCTTTTTTCAAGGGTCGGAATGGAGATTATATGATAGATAACACAAATTATTATTACACCAAAGAACCCCATTAAGGCTGTCGTGTTTTCTGTTTATTGTTTTGAACATGAAGCCTATCATTGTCTTGTTGTTTAACACATGACGTTTTTACACGTTCCAAATGGGCGAAAAGTGGAAAAT
Source organism: Turnera subulata (assembly GCA_028386065.3). Taxonomy (NCBI): domain Eukaryota; kingdom Viridiplantae; phylum Streptophyta; class Magnoliopsida; order Malpighiales; family Passifloraceae; genus Turnera; species Turnera subulata. The sequence continues at coordinate 81,891 of JAKUCV010002119.1, read as the reverse complement.
GAAAACTTTACGCGCAGTCAACTGCCATATATATGTGACGGTGACAATTGTACCAATAAGAGTATTTGTGCAAGTGCTAAAAGATTTCCTGATTTGGCCGGTGTTTTACCAAAACCCAACAGCTTTTTAATGATATATACAATGATCTTTGCCAAGTACTACACAAATTTAAAGGAGCCCCAACCACCACAGCGAGAGATTTTTACCAAAGAAAAAAAAAAACAAATTATGAGATTGTTCAAGCAAAACAATACTTCCGCCATATTTTTACACTGAATATCTAACTTTAAAGAAGACCAAATCTTGAAGCACTTTGCATCTCTAAAACCCGCTAATCCCACGTATCTTGAAGCACAGCAGCACTGCCTGCCTGCCTTTGCTTCCTTTTACAACAAAAAGATTTACAGGACCAGAGGCAGGCAATTCTTAGTTGCTGGCCCTTCCAAAGAAGTGTTCAATCTGCAAGCATCCTTTAGATTGTAAACTGCTTGTTTTTGTTCCAAACTTGCACCTCTTCGCAGAAGCAGAATTTCCACTGGCTTCCTGTTCAAAAGATCGTGGTAGAAATCATGAGATTATCAGCGTTCCCTTGTGGTTGTAACACATTGCAATCAAAGTACCGTTGGTGCATAAAACAACTTAAACAAGAGAATCTATGTATTAAGAACTAACGAGTAGAAGTATGCGTAAGCTAACACTTGAACCTAAGTCAATTTTCAGAGTCATCCAATACCGGCTTGAAAACAGTGTAGCAATTAGCACAGGAGTGAAGAAAAATTACAAATCAGGAAGAATAGATGTTTAGAAACAGAATGTGTGAGATGGGAAGAAGTGAACAAAACTTACCAATGCGGATTGATTAACAGATCTTAAAACTTTAATTCTACCCCCTCTTCCATCAGCGCCAACAGCAATTAAATCACCTTTACTACTTGTGCCTGAACCAAGCGTGGGGGCCGATCCGTTGCTTTGACCACGTTTGCACCATTTCCCCAAATACCGATTTGTTCCATCAGGTCCCAGCAATCCACCGGAAAAGCAAATATCCCCTGTAAGACTCAATGGCTGATGTTAGAGTCTGTGCAAATCATTCTTTCAGAATGTGGAGTAAAAAAATTAGTTTACCACACAATTTTAAGGTCCAAACAGCTCCCGGAAACCAATTAAAAACTTGAAATCTTAGACCAACATGAAAATACCTGGTCTCGGAAGTGGAACCGAGGAGGGAGACTCTTTTCTAATGTTAAGGATGGTTTGATGTTGTCCAGTGGCATCCAGAGGCCCAGAAATGTTTTCAGTGTTGAAAGATTCAATGTCCTTCTCAATACTGATAGGATTTCTTATACCAAAAGGCAGAGTCATATCATTTAGTCTCTGCACTGGGGAGTCCCTGTCAGTTTCAGAAACAAGTTCTGGCTTCCCAGGAGTCGACTTGGAATCCTCTTTGTTTGGATGCTTTAATTCAGGTTCTGAAATTGAGTGCATGGCCATGAAAGCTTCTGGAGTAGTGTCATCTATTGCAGCACAATCATTTCTCTCATTACAACCATTCACAGTACTGGCGTCTTCTTTCATCAAACTGGTGCTAATATCGTTGGTATAAGTTTTATCTTCCTGATCAATAGTCAAGCTTCCCCTCTGCTCTGAACAATTCAGAAAAGGAGAATGCTGCTTCTTTTGACCTTCTAATGTTGCATTACTTGCAGGAAGGCCTGGATAATTATTGCTAACATCATTCAGGATGGCTTCTTTATATTTTCTCTTCTTTGAAACCTTTAAAGCCCTCAGAGCTTCATTATCTTTTGATTCAATAACAATCTCCAGGTCATGGATTCTCCTCTGATCAAAAAGATAATTTAAGGCAAATTAGAAACCAGTACATACAGCGGACGGACAAAACTCGGAAACAGAAAGCAGCTTATCTCTTTAGAAAGTGTTTTTTGTATGTACATGTAAGACGTTCTCCAGGACTTACCTTCAATTTGTTTATCTTCTCTTTTGCTTTCTCGAGCTTCTTAGAAGAACGGGCCTCCCCTCTTCCAAATTCATTGCACTTGACCATTAATTCCTTATAACTCCTACAAAAACAGTCGTGCATCAATGAACTACAAAATTGCATGCTGTCGCAAAAGCAAGAATCAATAGGGTGTCATGTAAGAGCAAAAATTTGTCACGTCAACTTCCATTGAGCAATGATCAAACTGGCAGCTGGGAATCTTTTTGCCGATACTAATAAGCGCTCCAAAATTTAATTGGAAACCAAAACCCAAAACAGCCCCCCTTAAGCTTTTGAGTTTAGTCAATTAAGTACGAACAAGCAACTTACTTATTGCGGATGACTAAGGACCTCCTTAGAACCTCTATTGTGTCTCTGTTATTTCCCTCGTTGCCAAAAGAAGCAAGCTTCAAAACCTCATCTTCTTCCAAATTCAGGTCCGAGGCCCTAAATTTCGAACCAAAAACACAAGTTTAACAATAATCTAAGTAATAAGGGTTTACATGAACCTAACACGTTCACTTACAGTTTAAGTGCTGCAAGCTCTTTCGCAAGTGCCATATTCCGGTCTTGCAACCTAGAGCGCTCCAATTTCAGTGCATCATTTTCCTGTAACACAGACAACCAAAACCTCATTATTCCTTTTTCAAATAAAAAAGATCTAATAACAAAAGGAGGAGGTCAATTCAAGTTAAAAAAAAAAAAAAAAAAAGAACAAAGAAGTAGAACACACGAAATATACCTCAGATTTCGAAACAAGTAGCTGATGAATTGCTAACTTTTGTTTCTGTGTATCATTCCTCAATGCAGCTTCCTTCTCTAACTGACTGTTGCAACTATCTAACTGAAGAAGAAAACATCAAATCAAAATTAACCTCAAGACCTCACCTACTCGACCAAATGATTCAATAAACAACCCACATTTACGATTTACGTTTACCTGATCGTTGAGCTGTTTAATTTCCTTCGCTTGACGCTCGAGGACGGACCCGACACCGGACAACTTGCTCTCCAATCTCTCCACTTCACAGCGCAACCACTCCGGATCCTCATCGCCATCTCTCGCCTTCTGAGTAACCGAAGCGGCGTCGTTTGGGTCCCCAACCGACTGGAAATAAAGCCGGCAGGCGCTGCTCCGGGAGCAGCTCTGCTTGCACACCGGACAGCTCTGCTTCTTGGTGCTGGGGCAGTATTCGAACCACTGCTGCAAGCTACGATTTTCGAGCCCCGAGAATCGTGGAAATTAGTTTTTGGGGGGAGCGAAAATAAAGGGAACCAAATAACGAAGAAAGATTTTTTAAAAAAGAAATGTGGGTTTGGGTGTGATCATAAAATTAGGGTTTTACTTACCAGAGTTCGTGGAAGACATGGCCGCAGATGGAGATGGATTGGAGGTCTTCGAGGATGGGCTTGAGGTCTTCAAAGCAGATGGAGCAGATGGTCTTGGCAAAGGAGTTTTGTTGGTTACCGTCAATCACCATCCCTGTGCCTACGCTTCGTCTCCGTCTTCTTCTTCTTCTCTGTTTGGTGACGCCGTCACTTTTTAGTCTCTCGTTTTTTCATTCCAATCTTGATTTTGCGGGAACCGAATGGAGGGAAATTTTAACGGGGAAAGCCATCGCGAAAATTTGATTGGGGCGGGAACGGGAGGGGGAAATTAGAGAATTTTTTTTTTTTTTGTGATTGTGTGTTGGTGGGATAACTACTCTGCGAGTCCTATATCTTTTTTTCAAATCTCATTTGAGTCCTAAAAACGAAAAACGACTTATTCGAGTCCTATAACGTTATAAAGTAACACCATGCGAGTCCCCGTCTAATTTTCTGTCCATTCTTGCGTTATTTTTGACTTTTCCTAGTCCACACATCATCATTAAGCTACCATGTCAGCATAACAAAAGTAAAGCCTTACCATTATCAGCTTAATGATGTATGCAGAAAAAAAAAAAACAAATCCTTATTAACCGCTACATTATCCACATAAAGGCAAATTAAGGCAAAAATAAAAGGGTAGCTTATCCTCACGGATAAAGGGTACCATTATCAGCTGGAATCGAACCCTAACGGAATCCCCAACTTTTTCATCATCTCAATCTCATCCTCATCCGTACCGCCGCCAGCGCCACCGTCGCCTACATTACTCTCCACATTATCAGCCTCCGGCTTTTTATCCAGCTGCTCCTTCGCAATCCCGTCGATGAAATCCGACACCGCGGCCCTCTGCTTCTCCTTCTTCCGCTCGTCCTCCTCGCTCCCGTGCCGGTGCCTCTTCCTCGGCGGCGACGGCGACGGGGTGCGCTGGTGCCGGTGCCTTCGTGTGCTGCAACTCAAAGAGCTAGCTTGACTGTAGCCGTAGCCGTCGCCATTAGCAGGAGCCACCGTCGTCAAGCCACCCTCCTCCTTACTGCACCTCCCCTTCTTCTCTTATTTTGCTTTCTCTTGGTTTCTTTGATGTTGGTCAAATTCTGTCACAAATCAGGCTTATTGTTTGTTTCATTGTGCTGTGTTGCTAAGGATTTTGTGGATGGGTTGGAATCTTGATGGTGGCTGTGAAGGTGGGTGGGGTTGTTATTGGTGGTTCGGTGACTGTGAGTAATGTTGTTGTTGGTGGGTTGTTATAGCCCACCCCCACAACCAACGAGAACCCATCATAACCACCGCACTTGTAAGAGACTAAAACCCCTTCAATCCCTTCCTCTTGTTAGTACCCAAAAGAAAGGAGACATACACCAACATGACTATGTCCTATTATCTTGCACAAGCACAACACCACAAATCCATTACTACTACTACTACCGATCAAGAAAACGTACCAGGAAAAGTACTGGGTTTCGAATGAGGTGTGTGTTGATGGTCAAACAGCAGAAGACGAGGTTCTATATCCTTGGACGTTGCATCTCCATGCTCCTTTGTTGGCGCGACCATGAGTGATTGGTGGTGATCAATTAACAGCTCTTCACGGGAAATTTTGGGTCTTTTCAGGTGACTTACCTGAAAAAAAACTACTGGGTTCGGTTTAAAATCATTCCCGAGGCTCACATAATTGCCAACGACGAAGATTATTGGTTGAATTGGTTCCACCTATTAGCAATTTCCTGGTGGGTTTGATTTCTTTCCAATCTCCAGGAGTCAAGATTTACAAAGCAAAAAGAGACCAGGGCAATTGTGTGTTCCTGGAACCAGGGGAAGACAATATTTAGCGGTGAGTAAAGGATTCTCGGCCATCCATGGCGAGCAACACCGAGTAGGGGTTAGATTTACTTTTCGTGTTTACTTTTATAATTAGAGTTTGAGTAGAAATCAACCATCAGTTTTCTATTTCCTCAATTCAATGTGGAGGTTACTTTGTCCATGTGTTTTGGTGGTGGACTGGGTGGTAAGATTTTGGTGGCGTTTCAATTTGGGGAGGAAGGAAGGAGAAGCGAGGTTAGTGCAGATTATATTGATTAATTTTCATTAATTGCAATTAATTGTCATTTATTGGCTGATTACCATTAATTATAATTAATTATTATTTCATTGACTAATTATGTTATTATTTGTCATTAGTTTATTGCTAATTATAAATATCAAATTTTGTTATTTGTGTTATTATTTTCTTTGATATCAATCACTTTCCACGTACATACTTGACTGCCACATAAGCAAAGAATGGACGAAAAATTAGACGGGGACTCGCTTGGTGTTACTTTATAACGTTATAGGACTCGAATAAGTCATTTTTCTTTTTTAGGACTCAAATGAGATTTGGAGAAAAGTTATAGGACTCGCGGAGTAGTTAATCCGTGTGTTGGTGGCTCACACGTGCCCGGCGCGTGAGTTTCGATTGAAGACGTGTTTATTATTGTTTTTTTTTTTGTTTAGTCCTCGGATCTGTGATATTCCATTGGTTTGGTTTGGTCCTCTTGCTCGCAAACTATGCAAAGGCTGTGTTTTCGGGTAAAAGATTCGAGCTTGACTCGAATGATTTGGAGAGCTTGGTTTCTGCCTCTCTTGGGTGTTCTGGATTGAGAATTTGAAGCCATGGAAGCAAAGACTTTGTGCACTCGTTAGAGTCACTTGCCAATGTAAGCGGTTCCATTATCTTTAGCTACTGAACTGATTTGTGGGTTTTATGTTAGTGGCCGAAGTTCTGCCAAATTGTTTAAGGTTTTAATCATACACACTAGTAGAATTAGGATTTTTTCTCTTTCTATCTACTAAGTGGTGCCGAATTCTCTAGCAAGAGTTAAGGATTATTCCTCTCAACTTTCTAGCAAGATATTGAAGATATAGAGTCACAAAATCATCAGTTTCAGAAGCAAGAGGATCGACATCAAGGAGTTGCAAAGTCGACTACACTAATTTCTGCAAAAATCGACTACTACTCCTCCTTTATCCAGGTTTTCTGTTATTTGATTTCATGATGAATTCTCGTGATGATTTCGTTTTTATTATTTTTATTATGAACTAATTCCCTTGATCTAGGATTAGGGATGTAGCCAATTACTCTTATGTTTTTATAATTTTATTTGGATGTTGATTATTGGATCTATTGCATTTGTTTGATCTATGTGTGCTTATTTGTATGTTTGCTTGCTTGGCTACCAAGTTTATATTATTTTAGATATGAATTTATATTGACAACAAGATGCAATAGCTGAGTTATTGATTAAGTTTTAGATCTGAACTCATAGATTGATAAGAAGTCTAGAGAAGCGACACCCAGTGCTGTTAAAAATGCGTTTTTACGCTTATGTTTTTACGTTTTTTCGATTTTGTATATGAATATTGAGTTAAACCGTTGATAAAATCTAGATTTGAATAAAATCGGATAAAATCACTAGTTGAACCAACAAAATTGGTAAAATCTTACGCTTTTAACGATTTTGTACGAGTTTACTAGGTGGGTTTAATAAAGTGTAACAGCCCGGGTAAAAATTTTGGATTTTTGCCGGACTGTAGAAGTCTTTCTACAGTGATTTACTGTTGAATTAATCTTGGGTAATTAATTCAAGGTAAATCGGGAGTTGTTTTTCGAAACCGAGGGTTCTCCCGCGCTCGTGATTTTCCCGTGAATTTTTTCGAACCTAAGTTGGTATTTTCTGAGTTTCGAAATTTCTCGGAAAATCACCTCGGAAAATAACTACGGGGTATCGATTATTTTCTGGACCGGATCGGACTCGCCCGTAATATGGACGATTTGCATTATTTGGGCTTCACATGCTTAATAGTTAAAAAAAATAAAATAATAAAAAAAATTAATTAAAAGGGGAAGGCAGCCGGTGAAGATGCAGAAGGAAAAAAGAAGAAAAAAAAGAAGAGAAAAGAGAGAAAAAGAGAAGAGAGGAAAAAAGAAAAGAAAGAAGAGAGAAAAACAAAGGAAAAAAGGAAAGAAAAAAAAAAGAAAAAAAAGGAAGGGAACCGGGAAGGCTGCCGCGCCGACCACCCTTCACCACCATCCATCTCCTTCCCTTCTCCTTGCAGCAGCGCCGCCCGAGCCGCCGACCTCTCCACCGTACCGCCCCTGCTCAGCCTCCACACGACGACGACGACGAGCAGAGAGTCGCGCCTCCTCGCCGTCCTCTCCCTGCTGCCGTCGCGCCACCGTTGTGGACGAACCGGGTCGCATGCCTGCAGCTTCAGCAGCCCCGTCGCCGATCTTCCTTGCTGCTGCCGACGGCCAGGACGTGCCACCCTCGCCTTCGCCTCGTCCCCGCCAGTGTCGTCGCTCGCCGTCCCGCGTCGCCGCCGTCGTCTGCAGCTTCCAAGGTGAGCAGACCCGATGGAGGTGGATTCGACCCGGATGCCTGGCGGGTTGGGTCTCGCGGGTTGACCCGGGTTGGATGGGTTGGATTTTGGGTTGGTTTTGGGCTGAGTGTGTTTGGGCTTGGGTGTTAATGGGCTGTGTGTGTGTGTGGGCTTGACTGTACTGGGCTGGGCGTGGGCTTACTGTTCATGGCCCAGTCCAGTTAAAAAAAAAGAAAAGAAATAATATATGTATATATGTATTTATTTATTAATCTAGTATATGATTTTGGAAAAAAATATATGTTTATGTTGAGAAAATTATTTCCAATCTAATTCTGGTATTTTTAGGGAAATATATATATATTTACTTTGATAAATAATTAAGTTTTGTTTTGGAAACTATTATTAAATTAGAAAAAAATATAGATATACCTTGAAAATAATTTCTGAAAATTTAATATGAATATTATTTCGTCTGGAAAATTATGATTTTGGCATATGTATATGAATATGTATTTTGGAATTAAAGTTAATTATATTTTGCATTGGAAAATATTATTATTATATATATTTAGAAAAAGATAAATACTAGATAAATATTTTCTGAAAATTATAAATAGATTATTATTTTTCTGGAAAATTATAGTAATTATTATTTTGGGAATTATAGTTATTTTATGAAAATATTTTGAAAGGAATTTTAATTAAAGTATGGTACCGAAATTATATTCGGAAATACGTACGGTAATTATTTTCGGTAAAAGATGGAAATAAAGGAAAAGTAATCGGGATGGGGTAACTTCGTAGTATTGGCATCATGACATACTCTTATGTGCATTTATGTGGATGTATGGTTTTGTTGTATAGGTTTTTGGATATCGGGGAGTTTCCGAGGAGCCGGCGTCGGACCGGACATTATTTTCCGAAGTTGAGTAATCGGCCAAGGTGAGGATGGATAACCCTTGATATGTGCCCGTAATACTGTGTTTGATTTGTTGCCTAATTGAATTACTGAGATGACTACTGTTGGTTGATTGACTGCTATGAAGTTGTCGTTGTTGTTGATGTTAGACTGTGATATTGGGTTTGCGATATTGTGTCGAGAATAATGATGAACTGGTCAATGTGGATAATTGTGTGTTTTGCTGTTTGAATGAACTACTGAGAGGGTCATTGTCGGATATTTTGACTGTTATGGTTGTTGATGTTGCTGTTGATGGACTGTGCTATTGGACGTGTGGATATTGTGATGAACTGTTCATTGTGAATAATTAGTGTTATATGTACTGTTGATGGATATTTGGTAATATGGAATTGTATTGGGTACTTGGCTGCCATGGTTATTGTTGTTGTTGTTGCTATGATGTTGATTTGCTTGATTGAACTGTTGTACGACTGTTGTTGGTTTACTGGATACTGTGTTGTGTTTGATGTTGGACTGTGAGTAATTGATGTTATGAACTGATGAGGGATTGGCCTGTTGTGTAACTTGAGCTAATAGGAAATTAGATAATTGTTTGACTGTTATGGATATTGTGATTGCTGACGGTAGACAGTGTAGTGACTGGAAAATTGGAATAAACTATTGACTGTGGATAATTGAGAAATGGAAAGTGGAAATTGGAATTGAGATTGGAATTGATTTGAGATGGTGATATAATTGTCATATGGAAGTAGTGGTACGACCCGATGGTTTGAAAATTAATTCTGGGATGCTATGGTCGGTTACTTGGTTTGGATACTTGATTTGATTGGCATGTTGATGCCTGTGGTTGGGGTATACCGAATACCCAGAGGTTTGGATATACCGAATATCCGTTTGGCTTGTTGCCTGTGGTTAGGGTATACCAAATACCCAGTGGCTCGGATATGCCGAATATCCGCAGTGGCTCGGATATGCCGAATATCCGCAGTGGCTCAGATATGCCGAATATCTGGTTAGCATGTTGTTGTCTGAGGTTGGGGTATACCGAATACCCAGTGGTTTGGATATACCAAATATCCGGGATTTGAGATGTGGATTGGTTTGACCTAGCATCCGGAATTAATTGATAACCTGGTACGACCCTAGCTTGTCTAGTGACGGGGCCGGAAGGCAAAATGGGTAATAAAAATTAATGAGTATTCGCTTGGTCTTGGCTTTGATATGACTTAGTAGGATTCCTCTGTTATGTTGTTCGTGTTGGTTTCCTCTGTTATGTTGTTCGTGTTGGTTTTCTCTGATGTGTTGTTTGAGTTGGATTTTCTCTGTCGTGAAGTATGTGTTAGTTGTTGTGGCAGTATCCTTGTGATGTGATTGTTTTTGCTTATTGTTGTGATTGTTGTGTTTATTTCGAAAGTATTATGGTTGAATATATCACTGTTTATCTTTCTTCGGTGAGCGCTTCGGACTCACCCCTCGCCTGCGGGGTTTCATCCCGTAGGATGAGTTGTTTGTAGTGCAGGTACGTACCGGGCGAGCTGAAGCGTACCCTCGGACAGGACTCGGATCCATTAGTTGCATTGGGCTTGCATATGTTAACATGTGAGTCATAAGTCTTCCGCTGTGCATATTGTTGAGTTTACTGCTGTGTGTATGTTGTGATTGGGCCATTGGGCCGGATGGTTGTTGTTGTTGATGTCCCCGGGGTTCGGGTGACGAGTTCNGGCCATTGGGCCGGATGGTTGTTGTTGTTGATGTCCCCGGGGTTCGGGTGACGAGTTCTATGTTGGGCCGAAGGGCCGGTTTACAGTTTTTGATATTGGGACGTTGGCCAGTTTATTGTTTTGTACGCAGTCTGTTGGGCTTTGTTGGGTTGGGTTGTCACAGTTCCGGCACGTGTTTACTGTGTACGGTAAATACGGGTCGGGGCGTCTCATAAAGCTTTAAAAAATGAAAATTAAAAATCAAAGCAAATTTTAGCAACCTAAAACTAAATTCTCTTGATTTGTTTGGAAGAGTAAGTCATACACTGGAAACCCTAACTACAAAATTCTTTAACATTAGCTTCTTTTTTCTCCTACCCTTTCCTTAATTCACAGTCTTTATCCCAAGTCTCCATTCTTGGTCACCCTTGTACAATAGTTAGACACATCATTTATGTTTATGTAACTTTGAATTTATTATTGTACTAAGTACTATTTTTTATGAATTATTGTTAATTTTTGTATAATGGCTAGTTGAACTTCAATTATAATTTATAATATTGAATAATCTAAATTCAATTAAGTTTATAATATAATATTTTTAGACTGAATATTATAATTGAGTTATTTATATATTTAATTATTAAAATAATTAAAGTCGATAGACCCTTACGATTTTACGATACGTTTCTGACCGCACCTTTCCGAGTCAAGGTAAAAACTCGATTTTAACAGCCTTGGCGACACCTGATAGTTTTCTTGAGGTTTGATAAATTGTTTGCGCTTAATGAATCTAGTTGAAGACTGTGCTAGCAAAAGTTAGGTAGTTATGAGACTAGGTGATTAGTTGAAGAGGCGATAACAGACAATTAATACTTTAGGACAATTTACCTATAATAATTAATAGACATCCAATATCATAATTGGATATATTATTTGCATAGGAAGTAATTGTGTGAACCCCGAAGTCCCGAGTTATCTACATTATTGCTTGATCTCTCATTAATAATAGTTTGTTATTTTATTTCTTTTATTTTTAGCATTAGTTGAAATTAGATTATTAGTTAATCACCATCAATAATTGATTTGCCTAGATAATCATAAGTTGTTATTGACGTAGTACTTAAACTGTTTTTTGTGGGATCGACCTTGATTGCTATAACTGACACTGTGCGCTTGCAGGTTAATCGTAATGTTTAGTGTGGGTTAAAAACGCTATCAGTCAACTTCCTACGTATATGTGCTCTTTTTTTTGCTCATCATTTTGTTTTGTTGTGTTGTGTTGTGTGTGTGTGTGTGTGTTTAACATAATTAGATCTATATAGTTCTTTGTACAATATTTTGAGCGATACACATAGTATTTCCTGAGCTGATCCATGTTGACTGGTTCTTTGAATTCGTGTATAGATCTCGAATCTTTCTTGACCCCAGGAAGGATTTCTTTAATGATGTATGGTCTGTACCAATTAGTCTTGAATTTGCCCTTAGGATCATGCACTGGCTGCCGTATCTCCTTAAGCACTAGGTCGCCTTCTTTTAATCCTCAAGACTTAACCCTTTTGTTGAATGCTCACGCCATACGCCTTTGATATCCTTGAACATGATATAAAGCTTGCAAATGCTTTGCAACGAATAATGTGAGTTGATCTAGATGTTCTTGAACCCATTGTGTCTCCGGAATAATGTTTTCACGAGCCACCCTTAAGGTAAAAGAAAAAACTATAACGAAGGGCTTATAGCATATCTGGACACCATGCTTTATATTTTCTGTTATAATGGACTTCCCCAACTTTAATTCAGCCTGATATGAAACATCCAGCTTTATAATCATTATAAATCATATAGCATATCTGGACATCATGCTTTCTATTTTCTGTTATAGTGGATTGTCCCAACTTCAATTCAGCTTGATATGAAACTGTGAGAACCCGGATCGAATATCCCTTCGGTCTTTTCACCTATGGTCGATGGAGTCGTTACCCAAGTTTTATTAGCATGGAAAAACTCAGGAAAAATCAAAGAATAACTCCTTATGCCTGCAAAGCAACCAGATTAGCTAACCAAAGATGCCGGACTCGGGGATTCGTCATAAATAGGAAGGTATGAGGCACCCCATCCATGCTTGGGCAAAATAATGTGCAATTTAAGTGAATATTTGTGTTTTGGTGCATGTGTGTATGTGTGTAAACCAAATTTCTAGCAACATATAAACATCAAAATTAGCATGCATAAACAAATAATTAAAAAGACAAAATAGAAAAGAAAGGGTTAAAACATAATTTGGCTTGCGTCTCCACCACTAGAGACATCCTACGTACCCCCAGTCGGATTCAAAGCTCACGTAGTTCTTGGTTTCAAAGCAAACACTCAAGCAAATATGTCAGCATCATTATCTCATCAAATCAGCAGCAAGCAAATCGACTTAGAATCGAGAAGAGTTTAGGATACTTACCTTGAGTTTCTAGACAGAAATTAAAGTCAATTTCAAGGCCAATTATTATAAAGATAACGATCGATTCAGCCTCTGAGCTCAACAGAAAAGTTGTAGATCTTCCTCTTAACTTTTCAGAGAATCCAAGACCGTAGCAAACTGATGTCAAGAACTCGAGATATGATTTAATTATCTTTCCATGTCCGTGACGGAGGGGAAATCCGATTCATGACGAAAATCACGGTAAAATTAAACTTGTGAGCCTACTCAGGATTGGGTGAGATTGCGCACTGCAGGAGCCTCCATGCGAGTTCTTCACGTTCTTGACTCCGGGATTGCTTGCTCCTATGCTCTTAAAATTGACTTGTTCTCTGTAAAGACAGCTGAAAGAACACAACTAGAGAAACACCATGTGAGATCTAAGAGAGAAAAGCTAAAGGAATTGAAGAATATAATTGAGAGAGAGTTTTTCTATACTAATACGCTTTAGGGTTTGTGTGTAGAGAGTAAAATACGGTTCAATTAAGTGTATTACCACCTCTCAACGACCTCCCCCTCCTCTGGAATCTCTAGGGTTCTATTTATAGTGCTCAAATAATCCATAGGTCGGTTTTAATTTCCTAGATTGAATTGGAATTGAAATCCTTTACTTGCACACTAAGTTGTAACTTTTCTTGTTTTATGACCCGTAACTTGCACGCCATATTCCGAGTTGTAAACGATAAAATTAGAGTTTGGGATCTTCTACAAAGTTCTAGATAATTCTTTTATCTTTCTGCCCCTATAAAGCTCTCCTGGATTAGACTTTTGTAGCTCATGTTATCGCAATTATAGTGGGCCTAAGTCGGTGCTGGATTTCTGCACAATTGGGCCGACTACAAATAATTGCTGCTCTTAATCCACTAAGTCCAAAATTACGAATTTTATATCCATGGAAAGCCGTATGAGTCTAGCTTCATATTAGTTTGATATCTCGATCTCCTGGAATCGTTAATTAAGTGGGCAATGCTCATTGCAGAAAAGTTTCCAAAATAAGGCACTCAACCGACATAGCCTGACAGTCATCACGACATGACCGCCATGGCCTGGCGGTCTTCCGTGCATGTCCGCCCGGGCCTGGCGGTCATTGCGAGATGTCCGCCGGGTCCGGGTTACTGTTCACACTCTTCCTATTTTGTCCGGGTTTTCCATTAATTTCAAGTTTAATCCGATTCTTACGCGAAAAGTCAGGATTCTCGTCCTAAATATTCTTCTTTTCTCAATTCCATAGCTTCCACTCCAAGGATTCAAATTATTCCTCTTCTTTCTACAAAATTGGGTTTCTAAGCCAAATTAAAGTCCAAAAATTAATAAAATTAACCTTACTCTAAAATACAATAAAAACCAATAAAATAAAATAAGTGGTTAAATTTGAGTGTTCAAATAAACATCTAGCTTGATAATCATTATAAATCAGTAGATCAGTGAGATCAGTAAACGCAAATAAAACAACACTTACACATTGCTGTTCAGTCTTCTTGAGATGCTCTCAAGCATAAATTAATATGCATAACCAAAGTTAAGAAAAATCGCCCACCTTGGGCCTAAACTCTATTCCTCTTATAATGAAGCCAAGAATAACCAGGCCAGAAAAAGTACGTCTACACAACATCCACTTAATTCTTGCACCATCGTCTCCATTGAAGAACTCGCCCACCGCCACCTCCTTTGAACCATCCGGTCTATCCCTAGGAACACCATCCATATCTTCCGGCGGATCCAGCAAGACACGGTGCGTTCCATATCCTTCAGGATACATAAGTAAGTGCAACATTATTACATCAACAGCAAAACAAATTTCTTTCAAGTTAAACACAAGGTATGCAACATAAGCAGTTTTAGGAGTCAAAAGTTTGCTCTCGAGCTCGTGCTGAGAAGTAAGACCAATCCCCCGCTTTGAGTCACTAGAGAAAAGTTACAAAACATGTCATTAATATCTTTCTAAAATATGCTATTCATAAAAATGGCGTAGCAAATCAAAAGTTAGTAAAGCACCAACCCGATCTTATGTCTAGCATTCCAAAACATCAGACATCTTTTCCCAGTCTTTCTGTCAACAAAAGACTGCATCGAGGAAAAATACATAATAAAAAATACAAAAAAAAGGAAATGAGAAGAGAGACAAAAAAAAGCATCTGTCCAACAATCATATCCCTCATTCAGATTTCATGGGAAGGACAGTAATTAAAAGCATACTGAACAGAATCAAATGGATAATTGCTTACCATGGTGCAGTCATCTAGAAAGACAGGTTTGTGACAAAGAATATAGAACTTTTCCTTTGCCGACGAGAAAGAGTTTGCATGCAAAATATTTCCATCATAATCAGATGGCAGAAATCTGTCCCACACATCATCCATCCCCGCAGCATCACAAAATGCATGACAAACAAGGGACAGTCGGCATGCATCCATAGGGGATGTAAAGGAGATGATGTGCACAATGCAGTCTCTTGGGAGAATTGCAGAAATATCTGGCTTCCGCTCCATCTTCCCCTGCAAATTCAAGGCAGCAACGCATATATGAAGCATATAAAATTATTACAAAACATATATACCAATCCCCTGACATAAATAGAAGGAGAGAATATTCGTGATTTAAAAAAAAAACAGAAAAAGTTTATCCACATAACATGCACTTCTGGTCATAGTTTCATCTACTAATGAACAAGTATAAAGCACTAAACATAATTCGCAAAAGATAGTTGTTCATTGACACATAATGGACGCTGGACAGCCAACACAACTAGTGTCTTTCAAGCATTGCTGTAATATCAATGAATGGTCAATGATCACCACCTACAATTCGGAGAGACTAATCCTGATTGGTTAGAGTGGCGGGCAACCACACTTTCAAATGAAGGACAACTGACTATAACTAACTAAGATCAACAACCATCAACCAGAATGACTTTTGAAAATTTTGATCCTGATCATGGGCACTTAGTAGTTGAGGTTAACAACAGATGCCAAACGATTAGATCCATACCAACTCCAACTGCCATAACATAACAAAAATTCACACTGGCAAGTGCCCGATAACTTGCAAAAACGATTAGAAACTCAGCTTTCTCGATCTGCAATCATGTTCCTGATGACATTTAGGTTGTTTTCCATTATTATTTTGTTCCCTTTCCCTTTACACAAAAGCTGTCAGAAACGAGAAATTTTATTATGAGGACTCCTCAAGTTTTGATTAGTTGTAGACCTCATGTTAAATTTGATTATATTTGGAATAATTAAACCATTTAAGTATATATATTGAATGTGCAGATTTATTTCCTAAATAATACAAGATAAATTAGGAAACAAAAATATAAATTCAAGGAGGGGAAGGGGGAACCCATAAGGTAAATTTGAAAAATAAATAAACCTTAAAATAGAAATAATGAACCCTCAAATATATATTGTTACTATAAACAGGGGGTCTACAACTAATCAAACTTGGGGAGTCCCCATAATAAAATTTCTCGTCAGAAACTAGAAAGCACATTTGACATCTAAACACAACAAACAGAATAATAGAAGAAAAAGGGACGACCGATGGCCACTAACAAATGCACCTGCCTACAGACTACCTCAGCACAATTTTCAGGATTCAGAGTTCAAAAAGGGAAGGTAGAAAACTTACACAGTCTTGAGGAACATGTTGATAGCTACCAAGCCTACATTTAACTTGCTCCATTTCTGCTTCCAATAGAGCATTTTGACGTTGAAGGTTTTCCAAGACTTGTTCCAATTTCTTTTTAGTGCAATAGCTATGCCAGCCATCCTTCTCCAAGTGTTTATTTGCAGGCAAAACACTGAATGAGACTAAATCTACCCCATAAATGTCCTTCAGCTCCTCCCACAAAACAAGGAGATCAACACTCCCAGCCAGTCCAACCATCCCCTGAGAATTGAAAACTATGCTTTCGAAGTCTAAAAAACAGAAATATACCTCTTGTCAAATCATTATATTACGCAAAGTTTCCACTCTTCTTTTTCCAGAAAATGCATTACTGCTTTAGATAAGCTTTAACGCGAAAAAGAATCAAAGTGTAACCTCCCGAAAAATCCGAGGGATCACTACCAACACAAATGATGGTATTGCTGACTTGGATAGCAAATAATGAGGCAGCATATTAGTCAAATTTTACGATTGGCATTCTTAGCAGTAATACTAATGATTAGACAAGGCAATCTAATAAGCAGAAACCATCAGTATATTAAAAGCAGTGCACTAGCACAATGTCAAGTGACCATCTCAACCAAAAACTTAAGCTGATAGTTGAGGCCTCAAGACCGGTTTTGGGTTTATTACTCTAACACCCTCCCTCAAGTGAAAGCCCTTTGGGCTTGAAACTTGCACAGGCCCGTCGATACCTTTGTGTTTTTTAATTTAACAAGGAGGAAAGCGTGGGGATTCGAACACGCGACCGTTTGGTCATTATGGCTCCACTACCATGTCAAGTGACCATCTCAACCAAAAGCTTAAGCTGATGGTTGAGGCCCCAAGACCGATTTTGGGTTTATTACTCTAACACACAATGTCCAAGAAAGAACAATTGTAGAGAATAATTTCTTTGTGACTTGAGCCACAGACACAGATAAAAAGAAGCTATCTGAAAGCTTATAGAAATCCTTGAATCTTACATCTTCACCAGCTTGATGAAAGACTGTTATCATCTATATTTTGACTAGGTGGTGTGGTTAGCAAAAAAAATAAGAAACGACACAGAGAAGGGAGAAGGATGGTGACACGTGGCGCTTTTTGTGTGCAAATTTGTTAGAAATTATTTTTGACAATTGACTACCAAATCAAGTAGGAGTATGGGCACAAACAAGGGGAGTGTAGACAGGGTTCCCTAGTAGTCAAACACCTGAAAATATCTATCTTCAGTGTTATCCGTGAATGGCATTTCAACTAATGCATCAGATTTCCCACTAGAAGCAACTACACAGTAAGTACCATACACAAATTCCTGTTGAAATTGCATGAAACATTTCATCAGATTCCTTTTTAAAATGAGCAGCATTATTAAAGGTTAAAATATAATACCTTCACGGGGAAATAGTTTTGAAATAATTGTTTCATCTTCTTCAAGTTCAGCCATTGTAAGTACCATTCTCTGCAAAAGAAACATCTTGAAACAATTGAACAATCGCTAAAATTCATTATGTTTTCTGAAAAGAAAAGGATGAGTAAGCCATTTTTTGAAGCAAAAAGCACCAACAAGGGAAGAGGCATCCGCAACAACTTAGTGATAGTAGCAAAATTTAAAAATCTCCCTGGCATAAATTCATCAAAAAGCAAGTGAGAATGAAACATACATTCAGATAACTAGATATGACGAAAAGCATCAAACAGAAATTAATTACGGCCTCCAACAACAAAAAGTAGATATATGAGCAAAAGGTCCTCATTCAATAACCTAAGCAGATTCTTCTAAAGCACATATAATAGAGGAGAAAAATACGAAATCAAAAAGTAAAAAAAAAAAAACATAACTAAGGGTTAATAGCACATCTGGTCCCCATGCTTTCTATTTTCTGTTATAGTAGGCTGCCAACTTTAACTTAGCTTGATATGAAACATCTACCTTGATAGTCATTATAAATCAGTAAGGTCATTGAACGCAGATAGAAGAACACTTACGCATCGCTGTTCAGTCTTCTTGAGATGCTCTCTCTTAGTTTCTACTGTGGTGGATTGGAGACGTTCTTCATGTGATGGAGTATTTAGGGGAAATCCAAGACTTTTAAACTCCTTATTTTCTTGTTGAATAACACCTTTACTTTTCTAGGAAAACAATTCAAAAGAACGTCTAAGTTAAGTAGCACAGACAAGAAACATCGCTATGAAACAGAATAGGTTGAAAGTCAATTGTTACTTCATGAAGTTGCAATTCCTCATGCTCTTCACCACTTCTAGCTCGTTTTTGATAGTGATTCGGTGTAGCTGCAAGTTTAACTTTAATCCTTCTTGTACAGACCAAACACCAAATAAGCTTAAATGTAGAGACAGTTTTACCTACCTTTAGTATTAATCTCAGACTCTGCCGCTCTATTAACAAATTGATACTGACTTGTTACAGTTCTGCTACACCCTTCTGCAAGTACAAAAGGCCTTATTATAAAATTTACCTTGCTATTCTAACAAAGGAAATATGGGATCACCTCCCATTAAATTTTACTTTGTAAAGATCAGCGCCAATGTATATCTATTTTGAAGTTGAAGATTGAGTACCTTGTTGAGAAAATATCTTCGAAGCTTCTTCAACCTCTTGCTGCTGGAAACATCAAATATCACGCATAACCAAGGTATCAAACATCAGGTACCTTGATAGTCATTATAAATCAGTAAGGTCATTGAACGCAGATAGAAGAACACTTACGCATCGCTGTTCAGTCTTCTTGAGATGCTCTCTCTTAGTTTCTACTGTGGTGGATTGGAGACGTTCTTCATGTGATGGAGTATTTAGGGGAAATCCAAGACTTTTAAACTCCTTATTTTCTTGTTGAATAACACCTTTACTTTTCTAGGAAAACAATTCAAAAGAACGTCTAAGTTAAGTAGCACAGACAAGAAACATCGCTATGAAACAGAATAGGTTGAAAGTCAATTGTTACTTCATGAAGTTGCAATTCCTCATGCTCTTCACCACTTCTAGCTCGTTTTTGATAGTGATTCGGTGTAGCTGCAAGTTTAACTTTAATCCTTCTTGTACAGACCAAACACCAAATAAGCTTAAATGTAGAGACAGTTTTACCTACCTTTAGTATTAATCTCAGACTCTGCCGCTCTATTAACAAATTGATACTGACTTGTTACAGTTCTGCTACACCCTTCTGCAAGTACAAAAGGCCTTATTATAAAATTTACCTTGCTATTCTAACAAAGGAAATATGGGATCACCTCCCATTAAATTTTACTTTGTAAAGATCAGCGCCAATGTATATCTATTTTGAAGTTGAAGATTGAGTACCTTGTTGAGAAAATATCTTCGAAGCTTCTTCAACCTCTTGCTGCTGGAAACATCAAATATCACGCATAACCAAGGTATCAAACATCAGGCATGCAAAATCAAATTCAATTCAATTCAATTCAATTAGTAAGCTAGGATTTGAACTCTTTATGTGTAATTTTAAATTTAGCGTAAGTTTCATTAACTAGAAACTCTTTGTTTAGACGACTACATGTTCTATATATACAATAGAAGGTCTTGGGGAGTGAGAGACTGGGAACTGGGAAGCGCAACAACCTACCCGCGAAAGCTGTGGTGATGGATTCTTCACAGTAGTCACAGAAATCAAGTGCTGTTCTTTTTCGGATTTAATTCTCTTCTTTCCCTGGAAAATTGGAAAATTTTAAAACACCATCGGTAGCAGGGTAGGGAGAGAAAATAAAGAAAGGAGGAGTCAATAAGTGAGGGAGAGGAAGCAGACTTGATGGTTGTGTGGACGTAAAGTTGAGGGATGTTGTGGCTGAAGCTGTTGGTGATGACCCTGCTCTGTGTTAGCTGCAATGCAAGGCCTGAAATTATGTTAAGTGCATCCTAATAAAACCAAACAAATAGTAGAACAAGTTAACGTAAAAAGGAGTTGATTTGAGAGACACACACCTACCGTCGTCTCTTTTACCGGCATCAGACGACTACGACGACCGATCCAATTCGCTTCCAGATATACCTGCACATAACAATTGCACAGTCAAAATAAAAAAGCCACTTGCCGTTTGTTCAATTTAAAATACAAAAACGGATCTTTTTTGGCTCCAAAATTCAAACAAACCGTACCCTGTGACGGTTTCCTCGGCCCCGCAACCGTGGGATGTTGGTGATGGGCTGCTCCGTAACGGCGGTGGGGAAGTTGGTCTTGGCATTGGCTCCTCCTCGGAAGCGGAGAGCAGCCGCATCATAAGCACGCGCGGCCTCCTCGGCAGTGTCAAAAGTGCCCAGCCAGACCCGGGCTTTCTTGCCTGGATCGCTGATCTCGGCGCCGTACCGGCCCCGCGGTCTCTTCCTGACGCCTCTGTAACGGATCTCTTTGGTGGTTTGACTTGTGCGCCTTTTTCCGGGAGCCATAGAGTTCTCTTTGTTTTCGGCTATTTGAGGATGATTGAGCGCTTACAGGTCACACAATGTACATTTTTATAAGCGGGTTCAACACATTTACCCACCCGAACTTTCGGTCAAACTTCACTTACCCCAGGGAAAAAAAAAAAATCCCGATATTTCACCTCCTGAATTTTACTATTTATTGTTTCAACACTTTTGGTTGGACCAATTCCGTTTCAATTGAGTGAAGTCGAACTCATGGTGGTGATATCCTGACCAATGTTATCAGGGATCGGGCACTGACCCAGAAAAGATCTCGAATCATGGTTTACTGGTCCAACCGGATTCGAACCTGGTATAATAATTAACAATTAATAATATATTTATATTCATATTTATCTATAATTGTAAACTAACAATAAATATAAAGTCAAAAAATATAAATTTTTCATTCAAAAAATACTATTTTCTTATAAAAAAGGAAAAAATAAAAAAATCAGCATAATTGTGATTTAAAGATGACCTGGCCGGGTCATCCGATTTTCTTCGAGTCAGTGTCTTGTCCGGTCCAAAAACCTAAAAACCCATTGTGATGCCCGAATCACGGTCCAGCCGGTCGACCCGGTCCTGATAACACTGATCCTGACCGTTCAATAATTTTTACTCTTTTTCTTTTTTGACAAACACAAAATATAAAATGTTTATATAAAAGAAACAAAATTGGCAAATAAAAAGAAAAATGTTATAAAAATGGGGGAAGAAATTCCACTCTTGATGGTAATAATACATACTTGATGGTAGTAATATAACTTTGCTCATAATAATACAACTTTGATAATAATATTGAAAATATAGAGTAACTAAAGTAAGATGGCGAGGAGAGTGATGGAGTTTATGGTAGGATGTAAGTGTATGAATGTGACGGAATGAATGAGGTATTTATAGTTAAAAATGGGAGGAAAAAAACAAATAAGAATGGTTAATTTAATAAGATAAAATCAAAAAAATATTTGATAAAGGAAGATGGTATTAAGATTATGACTAATAGAAATATGGAGGGTAAATGGCCAAAGAGATAAATCCAATTAGATGTTAGGTGTTAGGGTAAAATATTTACCGGAGGTAAATTTAGGTACGGCAAAAATTAAGTTTTACTGGATGATAACAATGGCATTCACCATAATTTATTTACAACACTCCCCCTTGAATGTCATTGCACCTTAGATAGAATATGCTTGGGAAGAATTGCCTCGTTAAACCTTACTAAGAAAAACCCAGTGGTATAAAAACTTTGTGAAGAAAAAAAGAGTGCAGTGCATATTCTGTAGGTCCAAAGTGGCTAAGAGGGGGTGAATTAGCCATTTTTGCTTAATCGCCGATTTGGCGTCACTAATACCAAATCGACTTTGTATCTAAATATGGGAAATTATGAACACACCAAAGCACAATAAGAAGATGGTCAGAGAGATTGACACAAAGGATTTATAGTGGTTCTGAAACGCCCGTGTCCCAATTTATTAATATAAGTTATAGATTAATTATAGATTGACCAAATTACCCTTATCATTCCCGGGACACCCGTATCCCAATTTATCCATTAAAGATTGTAAAGCATGTGCAGTGACCAAAATGCCCTTCTACCCGGGATACAATATCAACACCACAATCAATGATCAATTGTACAACAAATTACACAACAACGAGTATGCAGCGGAAGACTATACATATGATAACATGTATGCAGTGAACTCTATGGATCCGACCCGAGGAGAGGAAAGCACCGCCACCTGCTGATATGCTCTTCTGATCATCGATCAGCTAACCTGTGTAAAACTGTGAGGGGGTGAGACCAACCACTGTCTCACCGCAGACAAATAAACCAATAATATACAATACAAATCAACTACAATTACACCGGCATCAAACAACAACAACCTCAATACACAGAGCAAGACATCATCAGACTACATACCATCACTTGTCATTACTTATATTATTATCTTTGTTATTAAGGTTAAGTATTTTATTAGGGCCCTCTACTGTGTGCGTCGAGCTCGGTCCCGTCTGATCAGACAACCAGGCATAAGCCCAAATAACCAGGCACGAAGCCCAAACATATCCATAGAGAGAGAGAGACAGAGAGAAAGAGAGAGGTAGAAAGGGGGAGATAGAAAGAGGGAGGTAGAACCGGCCATCACAGGCCCACATGCAAACCCGCATGCCATCCCGAGGAGTATTACTTCCCGCTCGAACCAACCGGTCAACAGCCCCACAGTAGACTTTATTATTGTACGTTATTCAATTACGCTAAAGAGTTGTACCATACGTTATGATTCAACAGTGTTGTGTGGAATTTAATATTTTATTCTCAAGTCCGGGCCCCAGCCCATAGTCCACCACACAAACCACAATCTAAACCTCATGTGTTTATCATAACCAAACGAGTCATACTAGACAGGCACAATACATCACATCAAACAACAGGCCACATAGTCAGGCTCACCACGTCATAGGTAACATCAACAAAATTCACTTTGCAAATAGCAACAACAGCACATAGGCAAGCATGCATACAGCATTAAAGACCCAACAAATAATACCACATTATATACCAAGGCAGTTAACCGAGCATTGTAGGCAGTAATGCATACAAAGGTTTATAAGTCCTCACCTGGGCCATATTAATTGTCTCGGAAGCCGAAGCTCGTTCCACCTTAAAATTTCCTATATTAGAATCAAAATGACCACACATAAGTTCACACAAAAACATGATGAATGCATGTCAATGCCGTGACTATTACGACATGAAATCTTTTAGTCCTTAAGCCCAGTCTTAGCTCGACAAATCCTATAACTTAGCCCGAGACCAAAAAGTTTGCTTAAGTTCAATTATTTATCTCGATTAATGGTTCACAGGGCCTAAGCCCACATCAATTAAAGTCACTGGGCCTAAAGCCCATTTCATTTTAAGTTATTGGGCCTAAAGCCCATTTTAAATTAATTACTCTTTATTGGGCCTATAGCCCGTATCTATAATAGCCCTTGGGCCTAAAGCCCATATATCCTTAACATGGCATAACTTGGGTCTAGGCCCGGCCCATCCACTTAATCACATTAATCGAGCTCCCGAGCTCGACCTTTCCGGCCTAATGATATAATGTGCGTCGGATATATATATTTTCCGGCCTCGCGTTTCACAACGTGCCACACTTTCACTAAGTCCATTTCATACTGATACATCGATTAATACCGTACATGACATGACATGATCGGAAAGTAAATTATACACATCATCCGAGGATTACCGTGTAAGGCCAATTAAAATTGTCGTCTCGCCGAAACAGTGAACCGCTCGCCGGAACAGTGAACCGTTTGCCGGATTCCGGCTAAGCTTCGCCGGAAACTCCAGCAAAGTTTAATAACGAACCACAACAGATCTGCCATTACGAGATCAACATCATCAATCTTGATACAAACAAACACAGCCACGAAAGAACCACCAAAACAAATTGAAAACGCAAGGACAGTCGCCGGAAAACCTCACCGGGAGAACAACCCAGGACTGGATCCAACCTCGGGTCTGCAACCACACTGTCGCAGTAGCCTCTCGCCGACCAGCACGACTAGAACACAAATCCGGCCACCTACCAGCAACCTCCAACATCGACATCAACCCCCGAATCCTACCTCGCACCAGCCACGCCTGCGACCAGGAACTCGAGCCACCAAATACACTGCCCGAAAAGCCCAGCACCACTGCCGGCCGCAACAGCACTGACCCGCAACCACCATCGTCCAATCCAACCAACATCATCACCGGAAAAACACAACACACACCCGAGCCGACCATCGCATCAACACCAGCAACAGGCAAGACTGCGGCCGCCTCGACCACCTCCGTCAACAACCAAAAACCCGATTCACCATCCCAGGACAACCACCGGCCTCCACAGCAATACAGCCCGATTTAGCAACCCATCAATAAACGGAAGAAGGAAGAAAGCAAAATTAAAGGAAGAAACAGGGGAGGCGGCGGGACTTACATGGCGATGGCGACATTCCGTCGCGACCCAATTGCAAAAGCCCGACCTCCTGCAACTAGGCGACGGCTTCAACTCCTCGACGGCGGTGCAAGGAGCAACGACGGAGCAACCTCGTCGCCCCACCAGGTCCGAACACAGGAACCCGTCGCGCGACCTTTCCACAATCTCTTCTTCCTTCCCTCGATGCAGAAACGGCGGCATACTCCGGCAACAACAGCGGTGACGTGAGGCTAGAAGAAAAGAAGGGACGGTGGGGACAGCAGCTACGGGGTGACGACCATTCGGATAGGAGAAAGAGGGGAGGAAGAAAACAGTTAGGCGTTCATGGGAGGAGCAAGTGCTGGCTGCGTGTTTGTGTGTTTGCAGTACCGAAAAGAGAAGTGGGGAAGAAAAGAGAAAAACGGGAGAGAGCAGGGGTGGAGCGGCGGATGAGAAAAGAAAAGAGAAAGAGAAGGAAGGAAAGAAAGAAAAGATGATTTTATACTTAGGGTTATCTTAGGGTTCGGCCAGGCATAAAACGGCGTCGTTTTGGTTAGCAAAACGGCGTCTTTTCGACCTTTAAACTCCCCAAGTCAACACGCCCCTCCAGCTTGGTCAAAGCACAGCTATTCTTGAGTTTTATGTATTGGGCTTCCCTAAACTACGTAGTATTGGTCAATACTACTCCAAAACTTGTGTTTTAAATACAAACACAAATAATACACAATTTTCTACTTTAATCCTGAATAAAGATTAATTTCCACACTAAAAATATTATTACCAAGGAAATAAAATGTTTCCCCTTGATCATAAATACCCAGGAATTCTCCAAGAGTAAAATTAGTAATTTAAATTCCAAAAATTTTGAAAATTCCATAAAAATTAAATACCGAAAATTCGGGGCGTTACAGGTTCCCCACACAGGACTACCTCCACTACTCAAGGAGTCCACCTTGAGATTTCTAACCTTCACTAACCTTGGTTTTTATAGGATCAACCAATAACCTATAATACAAGGTTTTACCTAGGCTAACCTCTAACCTCTCATACCCACAAAGCTAATCTAAGATTTGCTCTTAATTCCCTAGTAAGATATCCTCTATCATACCTCACTCATTTGGTTTCTTCACGTATTAAACCAATAAAGCCTGTCTCTCACAAGTTTTTCAAGGTGCAACTTGCAAACCTTCTCTCAAAGCTAAACGTAACTTTGCTTCTCACTAATCAGTACAAAGCACTCATAAGTTTGTCTAAGATATAATCCTCTCTCGAGATATCTTCATGAGTGACTCACTCAAGAGATTTAAAAGTAGGGCACAAGGATCTTTAAACACTCTAAAGCTTAGGAGGAGAGCTGCTACTAATCATTCATTTCTTTCTCCATTGGCAGCTTTAACATTCTTCATCAATTAGTCTTCCTTATATAGAGACAAGGGCCACGTGGCCCAAAAGCTTAAGCTTGAAGTTATTTGGTAGTCAACAACTTGGTGCATATATGCCCATGACCTCTCTCACTCTCTTCTGATGTGGGTAGACCTGGCAATTCGTGTTCGCGGGTCGGGTTCGTGTCGGGTCAGACAGGTAAACAGATATTGAACCTTCGACATGAACACGACACGATTAATAATCGGGTCGTGTCGACACGAACCCGCCAAATCGCGGGTCAATCACGGGTCGACCTGCTCAACCTGTTTAGCTTTACAGATCGATATCTAGGTATCCATTTACACAACCCGTTTACCTATTTAAATACCTGTTTACGAAATTTTACATAGAAAATACACAACCCATTTACCTGTTTACTTACCCGTCTACGAAAATTATACATTTAACAAAAATGACTGATTAATTACATTACATCCCTATTACTTACATAATACAAACACAAATGACTGATTAATTACATTACATCCCTATTGCTTACATAATACAAACACAAATGACTAATTAGTTACATTACATCCCTACTGCTTACATAATACAACTTGATTCGAAAAGTGAAATTTCCAGTCCCATCCCTTCAAGGCTATAACTAAAATGGGAAGAGAAGAGAAAATATGAGTGGAATTTTTATCCAAATGCATTCACATATTATACAATCAATTTGATATGGAAATTAGAAATAGATACAACAAAACAATCACAAACACGGTAAATAATGTCTTGTCGATCCAAGAATTATACAACCAGGAGATTCACCATTCCAATAACTAGCTAAAACAAACGGCTCTAAATAATTTAATAAATGAAGGACAAAAAGAATGCATGAAAATTCCTATACCCTAATTATAAAAAAAATCCCACTGTCTTCTCCAATTAAACTAGCTTAAATGGGATTTATCTTTACCTGAATCTCGTTAGAAAATTCCTATACCCTAATTATACAAAAAATCCCACTGTCTTCTCCAATTAAACTAGCTTAAATGGGATTTATATTTACCTGAATCTCGTTACCAGTGAAGGATAGGTTAGACGGTGTTTGGCTCGGTTCGATTTGGGGCTTCCTGGAAGATCGGCGAGGAGGACCGGAGAGGCAGAGCAGATGCCGATTTGGGATTAGCTTCAACTTTCAAGTGAGTAGCCGTGTTGTGTTGCGTCCCTTTGCTGCACCAGTAAAGTGGGTCATGCAAGCCCTGAGCCCTGATGGATCGATTTGGGGTTCTTTTTGGTTCACAGAGAAATTGACACCAGGGGTGAGATTGAGAAGGAGGGAGAGATGAAATCCACACCGACAAACAATGAGATCCAGAGGGAGAGAGAGTTGGATTTTTTGTGTTTAAGTTTTTAAGAGGTAGAGAGTTTGAGAGAATTGTGTTTGAGAGGAAGATAAAGAGTGACGGTGAATTGTGATTTGTGAGGCTGTTGTTTGTTGAAGTGTCGGCAAGGCTTAGGGTTTTTTTATTTTTTAAATTAAAAATAAACTGAAGTGTAATTGTGTAAAAGACTAGAAGTAACCGGTTAGTGTAAATTAAACAGGTTCGCGGGTCAACCCGCCAACCCGCAGGTTGACCCGTGACCTGAACTGTTATTTTTCGTGTCGGGTCGTGTCGACCCATTTAATTAAACGTGTCGGAAATCTTTGATCTATACCTGTTAATTTCGTGTCGGGTTCGTGACGGGTTGTCGTGTCAGTACCCGTTTTGCCAGGTCTAGATGTGGGTTTGGGTCATCACATTCTTCCCTCCTTTGGACCTCGCGTCCTCGCAAGGGGAGCCCAAATTTATATTAAAGTGGCACCCCGATTACCGGGTCGTACCGATCATAATCTCAGTATTAATCCCCGATAGAAGGGCCATAAGGCCCAAGCCCACCCGAAAGTGGAGTGAGATGGGCTCCGCTACCATTTGTAATGCCCCAAGTAATTGACTGGCCCAGAATAACCTCCAAAGCTGAGCCGAAACCACGTGGCCCAAAAGCTTAAGCTTGAGGTTATTTGGTAGTCAACAACTTGGTGCATATTGCAGGTCTGTTCTGTGACCAGAAATATTGGAGAATGGCCAACAGGGTTCATTGCAGTCTATAATATTGCGTCTTGTTTGGACAACTTGCATTTCCCACCTCTGGAGGGAACGCAATCGAAGAATTTTTATGCAGTACTCTCAGTCATCTGATAGTATTATTGCTGCTGCTTGTAGTGATATAAAATTGAGGTTTAGAGGCTTTGCTGGATTGAAGCCTCGGGTTCTCTCCCCTGAATTGCATCATCTATGTAATTTATGGGATATTACATTTACTGGGTAGTTTTGTTATAGCAATTTGTACTAATGCTACTCGTTGTTTATTTCTATTGTTTGCACCTGTTACTGCAAACTGTAACTCTTCATTTTGGCGAGCTTATGTTCAAAATTTCCTCACTTCTAATGAGCTGTAAATTGTTAAGATTCTCCTAACTGGTATATGCAATGTAATTTGATTTAATTCTAAAAAATATATTAATATATATATATATTAAAGACCTTTCTCACTCTCTTCCGATGTAGGTTAGGATACCAATAATCTGCCCAACTTCTCAGAATTTTCATTTATTTCTTGAGCCGTCAGGCGTCAACAACATCTACAAAGTGCAAACAAAACACACTGCCAAACACCAAATTAAATGCAAGGAATGTCCAGTTTAATTCATTAGACCCCCTAAGGACAAAACGGTAATCACAACAAATACAAAATTTATTTTTCATTGTAGCTTTCGTCGAAGAACAGTCTGTTTTCTGCCTCTCTCATCTCTCTCTCTCTCTCTCTCTCTCTCCGTTCCATTCTTTTCTCATTTCGAGCTTCGATCTACCCAACCAAACGCATAGAAAGAAGAAGAAGGAACCGGCAATAGCGAGCGCCTCCACGATTCACCTCTTCTCCTCATTCTTTCACCGACGAGGTAACATTTTTCACTCCACTCTTTTATCTCATTCTCGCTTCTCGATCCAAAACGACGCGGCTTTTGCTCTTTTTCATGGATTCCTGCATCTCTTTCGTTATTACTGCCACTAGAGACTCTATTGACTGTAACCGAGAAGTATCGTTTACCAGGTTTCCCCAGTTTTGGTAGATTTGTTGCCGTTTACTGGTTTGTTAGCTGTAATTAAGGGCAAAGTAGCTCTACTTAACGGGAGCTCGATCCGTTCCATTCGTTTTCCGTTTCTGGTTACTTTATCGCGAAATTAGAGATAAAAATCGAATTTAAATATAGTATTTTATTGGCCGTAGATTTGAAAGAAAAGTATTACTCGGGGAAAATGTTGAGCTCAGCTAAGTAGACGCCTGTTTGTTGATGGATCAGTTTATGGTTATGAGTCGTTATTCTGCTTCTTGTTAGGCAATTAGCTGGCTAGGGTTTTGTTTTACGAGATCGTCGGTGTTACTTGTGATCTATTTGTAGTTTTAACGAGTTTGTCCTTATATTGCGCTAACGTGAATTGTTTTAATCAGATGAAAGACGGTAGAGATCACAGGAAGACTGCGTCGGTTAGCTCCCTCCCGCTCATTCTCGATATAGAGGACTTTAAGGTAATAGACTCGAGACTGCAATGCCACGGGTTTTACTGGTTTATATTGTGGGTTTATAGTCTTACACAGTTAAGTCATTTTCATCAACTCGTTGTAGGGTGATTTTTCGTTCGATTCTTTGTTTGGGAACTTGGTGAACAATCTCCTCCCATCATTTCAAGAAGAAGATGGAGACGCGGCTGACGGGCATGGTGGCACTGGTGATGGTTTGCCAAATGGGCATGCAAGGGTTGCAAGTGATGCAGTTAAACATACGCAAGTTCCAGCTTCTCCTTTATTTCCTGAAGTGGACAGCCTCCTGTCTCTATTTAGAGATTCTTGCAGGGAGTTGATTGACCTTCGAAAACAGGTAAGGTCTAAAAGAGCACGAGTGAGAAATATTTCAAAATTATCCAGAGCTCCCGCTTAGCATTCTCTCTTTCTGTATTGAAGATTGATGGGAGGCTCTACAATGTCAAGAAGGAGGTCGTTGCACAAGATTCCAAGCACCGTAAGACACTTGCTGAGGTTAGTTGGCAGACAGTGTATTGGATCCCCTTTCAGTTGTGTCAGAGTCCTATTTATTGAAATATAGCTATTGGAGTAGTGTAAAGACTCTCAATCTATGTGATTCTTGAAAACCAGCTCTCTCTTCTATTTGTTTGTTTGTTAGTTCATTCTTTTATTTTGGTGCAGCAGAGATAGGGAAGTTTCTTCACTCATTTTATTTTGGGCTAAATATTGAGCCACAAGCTGTTACAAAGAGAAAGTAGATTTAGTTTTGATTTGTTTGCTCTCTAATTTACCTTACAGCTTGAGAAAGGTGTAGATGGCTTGTTTGATAGCTTTGCAAGGTTGGACTCGCGTATTTCTAGTGTAGGACAGACAGCTGCCAAAATAGGTGATCATTTGCAGGTAAGGATCATTATATGCCTGGTGTTCTTTACTTTTCTTTTCGGTTGTGGGGCAATCACTGACTTTATAATACCTTATTCAGAGTGCAGATGCTCAGAGGGAAACTGCCAGTCAAACAATAGAGCTTATAAAGGTAGCCTCAGTTGGTTTATTTGCCTTTATATTCCTTGGTTTGAAATGTAATAACACCTTGCTAACTGAATTCCTGTAGTACTTGATGGAGTTTAATGGTAGCCCAGGCGACTTGATGGAACTTTCACCTCTTTTTTCGGATGACAGCCGTGTTGCAGAGGCTGCTTCAATTGCACAGAAACTACGTAAGATATTATCACTAATTTCCCGAACCAACTGACCAGATTGATATTTGTCTTCTGTTAATATTTTTTGTTGCATGTATCGTCCTTAACATGTCGCAGATCGTACTCACCAATTTAGCTTATTTAGGTTGTTGGAATTTCTCCAGTAATGATTAACTTTGACAGTAATATTTAAAAATGCCTTCCACAGAAATAAGAATTTGCTCTTCTTTTCTGGGATGTAGGGTCGTTTGCTGAGGAAGATATTGTGAGACAAGGTATTTCTGTACCCTCTGTTGTGGGAAATGCTACTGCTAGCAGAGGATTGGAAGTTGCAGTTGCCAATCTTCAAGATTATTGCAATGGTAATGTAACCAAGGTCCCATTTTTAACTTGATTATTGTATGGTGCATAATACATGAGAAGCAGCATTGGCAACCCTGCCACAACATGGCCATCTATTTATATATTATGTGAATTTTACTCATAACCAGTGCAATGTGAGGCCTCAAGGGTTTATTCCGTCTTACCTCTTTCTTTCTCTGAGAGAGAGGCCTTAAGGGTGGACCTTTGTTCTTTCTTTTATTTTTTTGAAGATTTTAATAATGTAGTCCCCATGTGAAAGGAAAATGCTGATTGTAAAGACGAGGCTGTTCAAACTAATTTCAGTATTGTCGTGACGTAATTTATTATGTTGCCTAATTGCTCTTCTTATGATCACTTGGCATCAATATAAAAGTTTCTGGCGTGTAAGCTCTATCTCTCTACATCCTCTTTACTAAAATCTGTTTGGGTGAAGCTAGCCCCCTTTAAAAAATAAGGAATTGCTGCTCACTTATCCTATACGATGACTCTATATGTGTTTGAGAATCGAGAACACATTGTTCACAAAGTTTTGGCTCTTCTTTTTTTCGTCCAGAATTGGAGAACAGATTGTTGTCTCGGTTTGATGCAGCATCTCAGAGAAGAGAATTGGCCACCATGGCTGAATGTGCTAAAATTTTGTCTCAGGTAATTATGTTCCCTGCTTTGCTAGGATCGATAAATTTATGTCAGAATGCACAGACTGAAACAGGGGGAGTATTAATCAAGCCCTGAATTTTTAGATTGTATTACTCACTATTTCTGCTATAATTTTAGCGCCTCTTCATTCAAATTGAATTTTAAGTAGGTTAATTTTCCATTTATGCAGTGATCTGTACAACTAGTGAAGGATCTTACCCTTTGGTATCACTGAATTACTTCTGTATTGCAGTTTAATAGGGGAACTAGTGCTATGCAACACTATGTTGCAACACGGCCGATGTTCATTGACGTGGAAATCATGAATGCAGACACTAGATTGGTTCTTGGGGATCAGGGTTCACAAGCTAGTCCTAACAATGTTTCTCGTGGGCTTTCTTCATTGTACAAAGAGATAACAGGTTTGAAGAATAGTCATTCTTCTTAAAGAAAGGGTTGAATTTCCCCAATGGTTTCTTGACAATAACCTTTTCTGCTGCAGACACTGTCCGTAAAGAGGCAGCAACGATTACTGCTGTATTTCCTTCACCGAACGATGTAATGTCAATCTTAGTCCAGGTACTAGGCTCTAACTTTTTCTCAAGGCTGCTTTGTTATATTGAATTCAAATTGCCATTCAATGTCTTTATTTAAGTTGCATGGTTATGATGCGTTATAACCATCTGCAGCGAGTTTTGGAGCAGCGAGTTACTGCTCTGTTGGACAAGCTGTTGGTTAAACCCTCGCTTGTGAATTTACCTTCCATGGAAGAAGGCGGACTTCTATTAGTGAGTCAAACTTATTTGTTTTAAAATTATTTCTTATTACTTCAACTTGCGCTCAAACTAAAGATCGGGTCAGATCTTTATTGAATTTCTATTTGTTTGAGGCTTCAGTATCTTAGAATGCTAGCAGTGGCATACGAGAAGACTCAGGAACTTGCTCGTGATCTGCGAACGGTAGGATGTGGTGAATTGGATGTTGAAGGTAATTAATTTAAGACGTAGAATTTTCCTCACGTGGGATGAAGTGTTAAAGGTGATCTTCTACTGAAGTGCCCTTCCACACACTTTATTTTCCAAATTAGGAAAAAGCGAAGCATGCATTCTGAGAATAGGGCAGCCTTCCATTTATTTTCAAGTTGCATAGAATGTAAGAAGTTGGTCTTGGACCAGGCTACCAAAAACAATATACGTTTTCATTGATTGATTTGCACTAGCATTATCTTCTAACATTACAATCGTAATAAGCATATCTAGACGTTTAGTGGCTCAAAAGTACTCCTAGACCTAGAAGTAACCTAGTAATAGTGTGACTTCTAGTCTACCAAGGAACGAGGGAATGTAAACAATTAGTAAACTAGCAATGCAAACTTATGAAACTAGGAGAAAATAAAACCTAGAAATAACCTAGTTAATATTTTCATCAAACCTGGGCATTTGAAACAAAAAGATTATATTTTTCCTCAGCCATCTGCATTATCTGCAGTTTATCTTCTCTGCGATGGGAAGATGTTTTCTGTACATCCATGTATTAATAACAGCATTCTCTGTGAATACAGACCTCACTGCTGTTTTCTTCTCATAGAGATGACTATGCATTAATAACTGCTTTCTCTTTGAATACAGGCCTCACGGAGTCTCTGTTTTCCTCTCATAAAGATGAATATCCTGAACATGAGCAAGCCTCACTTAGGCAGTTATATCAGGCCAAGGTTTGCTCCAAGTAATGCCATTCCTTATCAAATATAAGATCCTCATTTAGCTTCAGTTCAACAGATTTTATCTTTTTATGTAGATGCAAGAATTACGTGCTGAGAGCCAGCAGCTTTCTGAGTCCAGTGGAACAATTGGGCGTTCAAAAGGAGCTTCTGTAACATCTTCCAATCAGCAGATATCTGTTACTGTTGTGACGGAATTTGTGCGTTGGAACGAAGAAGCGATATCAAGATGCGCTTTGTTTTCATCTCAAGTAATATTTGTTTTCACAATCACGTACAATCATGTCTCATACCTTTATATGGATTTATGGATTTTTATGTAGAATGCTTGCTTGACTATCCTTCTCAGTGAAAAGATATTAATGATTGGTCATGTGTTTATGTTGACATTCAATTTTTTGGAGGCATTTGGACCGTTTTGTCTCCTTATCCCTTTTCATTTTGATATCCAATTGTCTATCCCCTTTCAAGCCACGTGAGGTTAATATGGATTTAGGTCTGTGTAAAGAGTTTAAGAAGGTTCTCCAGAGTATTTATTGGCCATCAGAATGAGTCTTAACATTAATATTATTTATCTTTTGAACTTTTTTTTCTTTAAATTTCAGATATTTTACTCTTTTTTCCATTGACCTATTCCAATGTGGTTTTCTGCAGCCTGCTACCCTTGCAACCAATGTGAAAGCTGTGTTTACTTGCTTGCTAGATCAAGTAAGTTGCTTAAGTAATTTGATTCACTAATGTTGGTAGTGGTTGGTTACTCAAGATTAATTTTCCTTTTTCTAGGTAGGGCAGTACATAACAGATGGTCTTGAGCGGGCCCGTGATGGTCTGACTGAAGCTGCTGCTTTGAGGGAAAGATTTGTGCTGGGCACAAGTGTTAGCAGAAGAGTTGCTGCTGCAGCAGCATCTGCTGTAATTTCCTGATCGTTTACCTTTTCATTGTACTTTCTGCAGTACGATATATGCACATGAGAGCATAGAAAGAACTACTAACATAAGTAAGATTGGTGTTTATGTATAGGCAGAAGCTGCTGCTGCAGCTGGTGAGAGCAGTTTCAGATCTTTCATGGTTGCTGTACAGCGTTGTGGCAGTAGTGTGGCTATAGTTCAGCAAGTAAGCTGCAGTAACATTTGGACTATCCTCAAATTTGGCGATGAAAGATGATTGAGATGCAATTGAGAACTTTAACTTTTAATCTCTGATCTGCAGTATTTTACAAATTCTATTTCCCGGCTCCTATTACCTGTGGATGGTGCACATGCTGCTTCTTGTGAAGAAATGGCGGCAGCTATGTCTACTGCAGAGTCTGCTGCTCATAAAGGGCTTCAACAATGCATTGAAACTGTTATGGCTGAGGTTGGTTCCTTGCATTAGTCTTCTATATCTTTGATCTTGAATCTGGAGGAATGCCTCCGGCTTCGATTCTGCCTATACTTGTTTTGCATCATGTCTGGTGCCATGGTTTGTTCGTTTTTATACTGGACTTGGTAACATTTGAATTTGTTTTTGCAACTGACTATGGTTTTCCATGATATGAATTCTCATTGCAGGTTGATCGGTTGCTATCAGCTGAACAGAAGGCAACTGATTATCGATCACCTGATGATGGTATGGCTCCTGATCATCGCCCAACAACTGCTTGCACAAGGTATGAAGGAGCGCAAAAACTTACAACCTTGTGTTTTGAATGAAGTGAAAATTATGCTTGGGGTTCTTGGATAACTGTGGAGTACAGTCAGTTTTGTGGTAGTATTGTCACAAGTTACAACTTCTGTTAGTTCCATAAGCACTTTTACTGGATACTTAGAAGTGACTCATTCCCATAGGGACAACTGACTAGTCTCCAGACTCCCTTTTTGGGAGGAGAGCCATCATCCACTGGTATAGGGGGGAGATAATGAGTTTATTTGGTCTATGCCCCATCCTTCACATTCAGCAGTGGACCTCCAAATTTCATTGTCATGATACTTGTCTTTGATCATTTTTATATGTTGATTTCTATCTTCTGTTGGTAGAGTTGTCGCATACCTTTCGCGCGTACTTGAGGCTGCATTTACTGCACTAGAAGGTCTCAACAAGCAATCCTTCCTTAGTGAATTGGTAAGATGCTATATCTTAAGGAATTCATTTAAGTATTCTTATAGAATTTTTTACTTAAGCTAGTCATGATTTTTTATTTTGCAAATAAAATGTGCTGAAATTCATAGCATACATAATATGGTGATTTTTATCATTCCAGGGAAACCGCTTGCATAAAGGGCTTCTTAATCATTGGCAGAAGTTTACATTTAATCCCAGGTAAAAAGACTTTGCTATGATATTTCAATGTTATAAGTTCGTTCTGAACCTTAGACAAATGTCTTGCTTCCCGAAAGTCATTCTTGACCTTTGCAGTTATGGTTGTCTTTGTTTCTCGTAAGAGGGTCTAGTTCTGGACAAAAGTTGAATACTTCACAGCTCAAAAAGAGTAGTTAAACTTAGATGACAAATGCTCCAATCATCATTCAAAGTGTTAGTAAATCATCGTTGAAAGTGTTACTTTTAGCAGGTTATAGCTGGTGATGTCAAAATCCGGATTCCTTTAGGTTAAGCCTGTTCTACTAGCACTGCGAATGCCAGCTGTTTGAGATAGGGATCTCTTCTAATCTATTTGATCCTATTGGCCCCCTTCGTACTGGAATCTTATCCGCTTGAAGGTTCTAATACTATAGCAATGTTAGTTTGTCAACATCTTTGTAATTCGTTATATTATTCTTTTCTTTTCAGTGGAGGACTACGACTGAAACGTGATATAACAGAGTATGGAGAATTTGTGCGCAGTTTTAATGCTCCTTCTGTTGATGAGAAGTTTGAATTGTTGGGCATGTAAGTTCATGTTTACAAGACGACGTATTTGTAGAATTTATTTTGATTTACTGACTGAATTCTTGTTTTTCCAGAACGGCCAATGTTTTTATTGTGGCTCCTGAAAGTCTCTCTTCATTGGTTGAGGGTACCCCCAGTATTCGTAAAGATGCTCAAAGGTATCGTCTATGTACCATTTTAATTTCTTTATACTCGATATTCTGCTCCTTTGTGTTAATTCCTGTATAGAGATGCTAACATGATATTTCAGTTTAACTTGGCTAGTGTATCACAAACTAGTCCAAAGACTACTTCAATATCTCTCTATTGGCTTGCTAAAGCTAGATGCTCAGAACTATATAGATACTGAATTCTCGGGAAAACTATATCGTAGAGTCCAAAATCTAGTTACCACTGTATTAAGGTGGACTGAAGTCAAAATATGCCTTTAATCAACCACTTAACTGGAGCATTTTTTTAGCACGGAGTAGTTTGTAAAGATATACTCTGTGATCATTTTCCCTGCGATTCTTGGGTTGTTTACATTTGTGTCATTATTTGCTCGTCTCTAAAGACTTGATTTGGTTGATAATCCAGATTTATTCCGCTTAGAGAAGACTACAAGAGTGCAAAACTTGCTTCCAAACTTAGCTCCTTCTGGACAGGCTCTAGTTGAAAGTTGCATGTTGGTAGATTGTATCACTTCTACCTGTCCTGGATATCTTATATCGAGCTGCTGATATTTGAAATGAGTAGCTTCCCAAGTGTGGGAATGGTTACCAGTATTTGGATATTTTATGGGGAGCCAAGACGAAGTGAGAGAGCTGGCTGGAAATGATCCTGAGCTCCTGGGTTATGGTCACGGAATGCATTGAGTTTTTGTTCGGCGGCACATCCCCTACCGTTGGTTGTATATTCTTAAAAGATTGATGGAGACGCATTAGGTTTGCATCATTAAGCGCTTCATTTCAGCGTTAGGGCTGCAATTTTTTTCTTTGGCGATTCAGATTATTTGTTGTCCTCCTATCCTTGTATATGACAACTTAGGGGATGATTAATGATACATTGTAGTGATTTTGCATTAGGTGATTGTTGACGAGGGCATTGATGTTGTATAGTTAAAACCTTGATGAGTATAGAACATGACCGCGCTATTTATCATTGGTTGAGTTTAATCTTCACTTGTGAAACATTAAACTTTATGTCGCACTTTTTTGCTTCATGAAACCTGTTTCTAGGTAGCCTAGTTGATTGTCTGATCTTTTGCCTAGTTGCCTAAAATACTATTAGAAAGCTGTGGGTTTTAAAAAAAGTAGAAAAACAGAGGAAATAATGAATATGAACCAAAAAGTCACAGGGACCGTTAAGCCAAATAATGGGTGAAAACTGAAAAGAAGGTTTTTCATTCCAGTTGTAAAGCCATGCTGTAAGAGACGTAAAATCTCCCAGCTGGTGATGCGCATCTCTTAACAAAAATTAAAACCAGATATCAGGGGTGTTGAATGATAAACAAAACCAATCATGGTTTGGTGTCCTAGTTCTATAAAACCAGATTTGAGAGCCCACGGTTCTCTTCTAGTTGTTCCTTTCGGCCTTTGGTTAAGAAATGAATATGATGGCTCTGCTGCATGTGCAGGAAAACGAAAAGCATAACCTCTTCACTTGAATGCGGCGTTTACGATCTCAGAATTGTATGGTTGTTAGATGCCCCGTATTAACTTACTTGCGCCTTTCGATTCACAAGAAAGGGCCAGGGCGACCCATAATGATGATGAACGAGGCACCAATAAAGGCCCAAATTGCAGGTTCCTGTTTTACCTTTCACCGTAATCACAAACATCACGGAAGTGACCCGTTGATTGTGACACTTGGGTTTTGCCTCTTAATGTGGTTGGTGCCTTCTGTTTTTACGAGTGCAGTTCCCTCCACTATCAAGTGCTCTATCTCACAAAGAGATAGAGGGAAAGAAATTGATTGATGGAAGAAAGCTTTTAGTGAGTGGTTAGGTTGTTTCGTGGGTGGTTATATGCTTTGATAGCAATGGTATCTAATTGTTTTTTCTTCTGAACATGCAAGGGCTTATCTCTTTTCACTAATGCAATTGCAATCCCAATCCCTTATGCCAAACCCATGATACTTCCTTTCTTCCTCTCATAGTATGTAACATGTTCAAAAGATATCAAAGACCCCACAATCATCACCATTAAAATCGTCTTGGAGGATGGACTGTAGTAGGCCATCCTGGCTATCTCTTTTCAAGTCTCTGTCTATGCCTATGTTTATCTAATCTTAAAGTAACTACAAAGCCTTCCAAGTCTTCCTTCAATCCCAAACTCCTCCTATCTAGATAGGCAGAAATTGAAGGGCATTGTTGGGTTGGGTGTAAATGTCTGACCAATCCAATCGAGACTTGACTAGAACCCTAAAAATTGCAACCCATACAAACAAATCTTTTGGTTCTGAAAAGGAAATATCTTAAGCAACCAAAACCCATCCTTCATGATCTCACATCAAGTGCTTCACAACTCTATGTCAATATCAAATGCTGGAAAAGCGCACATATAAAAAAGAAATAAAAGGGACCGGGTTTTTGGTCATCCGTAGTGGGTATGGACCAGTTTTTTTAGAAATGCCTTCTTCTTCAACTGAAAAATGTAAGGAAAAATAGAAACAAGTCATGCATAACTTCGTCACTAATACGTGTATGGGGGCTTTAGAATTCTTTGGTATTATTTTTCTCATCAAACCGCGTCCAATTTGATCCCTTTTTTTCTTTTCTGAATTGTTAGCACGGCTAATTTGCATGTATGGTAACCAACACAATCCTTTTTCTTTAATTTTCTCCTCTCCTTTTGATTATCCACTGGAAGCTAGAATAGAATAAAAGGTCCACCATTGATGAACTGCGCCCTGTTACTTTCATCTCTGCCAAGCCAGAACTAGGGCAAATAATGGATATAAAACATATGATCCTGAGAATCAAACTCTGTAGAAGGTAAGTACCATCTTTCCATTAGAGCTAAATCTACCTGTAAACGAACTGTTCATGGCAACAGTAAATCTTCTTCAGTCAACTTCATTTTGGGGGTACTAGTTCATGACAATTTACTAGTGCTGTTAAATGTTGACTTTCTAATGTGCACCTAATTACATACACACCAGGATAAGATTAAGGGGTTGACATAGATACCTATATATCTGAATTATCTCATCTAACTATCTTATCTAATTAGTAATCACACACCAGGATAAGATTAAGGGGTTGACATGCATACCTATATATCTGAATTATCTCATCTAAATATCTTATCTTCTACATTTGACAACAAAAAAGAAAACAGATATATCTATAAAAAAAAATAACTAAAAGGTACTTTCGAGCACACAATCCTACTACATGGCGGGTGGTTTTGTAGTTATGCCTAGCAAGTTCGAGCTCCACGAGGATAGGACTTACTTATTGTGTTAGTGGGGGGGTTTGGCTGCTTGGGATCTAGCTAAGCTAGAAATATAGAATGTTCTAGTGGGGCTTTGTGGTAGTGTCAAGTGTCAACCAGGAAAGCCGATTTTGCTCTGCCAAAGAGCCACACAACATGTGACGTTTTCTTGCATCTTAACTTTTCATTTGACTTTGTCAATCTATGTTTTGACCAGTTTATGTAATGGTGGTAGTCGTAGTATTAGCACAACTTGATGAGAAAAAAAAATCTTTTCTTTTTAGTCAAACTTAATTACTCCTAGTACCAACAACACGTAATCGGGTCGGTTCAACCCTCTTGGACACGACCCTACACGCTTGCAATTTAATGCCTCATGCCACCCACGTCTGGTATCAACAAAAATTGTTTCCAAATTGTTACATACTCCCATGTTTCCTTTATTAAAATAAAACCCCTCATTTGCTCAAAACTAAACAAATTTAGAAACCCTCATCTCACCCTCTATTTGCAATTTCCTAAACAAAACATTAGGAGGCACAAAGTGTGTATTGTCTTTTCTTGTTTATATAGAACCACCCTCTCTAGACCAACCATTAATTCTTGTCTTGATTTAGTAGATTAATTTTGGGAGATTATAAAAAACGGATATACTTATTACATGTGAGGTTGGTCTAAGTAGTAAACTACTTGGTTTTATTAAAATAAGGTCTCAAATAGGAAAATTTTCATTAGGAGATTCACCTACCATAATCAGATGAACAGCTTGGAAGATTTCGAATTTTAAATTATAATAATAAGCGACTTGGTTCAGTTCTAGTAATATTTCGGATAGGAAATTTCATAAATCCATCATAACTAGGTGCGCAGTCTAGATCAAATCCGGAGTGATCGGGGCAAAATTTACCAGATTGGGAAAAAAAAAAAGAGATATGCTTGGCCTAGATTAGCAGGATTAAAATTTGCATTTTACCTGAAGTAGAGGGGGAAAAAAAAAAAAAGGTACCCGATGATCATTTATTGGCTTAGGGGAAATCCTGACCGCTGGATCTGTGGGTATCATAGGATTCGCAAAGGAAAAAGAGAGAAAAATTTCCCTTAACCGATCTAAATCACGAGGCACGCGAGGCTGGTAAGTGGTAACGGCCCTGCCCTGACCCTTTTTTATTTTTTTTTCCTTCAAGCCCAAAGGACGTGTGGGCCCACCTAAATCCGCCAGCTTCCGGATGCCACCTCACCCTTATCTTTTACACCGCCACGCGCTTTTGGGCTTTGCTTTAGTCCTACTTCTACATAAACTTCCTTTAGTCGTGATTTCCTTTTTCAAAGAATCAATAAATACTACTAACACTGGATCTTAAAAACTACTAGGACCCTATATTAGTTTTACTTTGATTTAAAGCATAATCTCACTGGATTAAGAGTAATCAATCTTTTTTCCAGTCAAACCTTTGTTGCTAATGTAGATTAAACGCCACTGGGAAAAGAAAAAGTGCAGGTAATTAAAAACTAGAAGGGGACTACTAACATATGATTAGTTATAAGTGATTTAATATTTAGTCTCCTAAGTAAGATCTCAAATTTGATGAATATAGTGTGAATAGAGAAAAATCTAAATCGAGGGAATATTATCGTAAAAATAATTTCTTTTTTTTAACCTGATAAAAAAATTTATTTGGGTGTGATTTTTTTTTTTTCTGAAAGAATCAATAAACTTCTTTCAGTCTTGATTTCTTTTGTCAAAGCATCAATAAATAAATAGTTAAATACTACTAACACAGGATCTTTAAAACTAAGACCCCGTATTAGTATTACTTTGATTTAAAGCATAATCACACAGGATTAAGAGAAATGAATCTTTTATCTGGTCAAACCTTGGTTGCTAATGTAGATTAAACGCCACTGGTAAAGAAAAAGTGCAGGTAATTAAAAACTTCAAATGGACTAACATATGATTAATTTAAACGATTCAATATTTAGTCTCGTAATTAAGATGAATCTAGAGTGAATACAGAAAATTGATATTGAGATAAACTTTATTGTAAAAAAAATTTACTTGGGTGTCCTTTTTGTTGCTATTTGGAGTGATAGATACCTGGGGAGGAAGATAATGGAGGAGGAGATTGCCATTTTGGTTTTTACAGGGTTGGTCTAGGTAGCTAAGGAGGCTATATAGGCTGTAGTAGAGTGATTAGGAAGAGAGTATAGTTATGCACGTGTAAGTAAGTGAGCGAGAGAATGCAGAAGCTGGCGGTGGGGTGGTCTGTAGGGTCAAGTAGTTTTGTCCGCAGAAAGTGCTTTAGGGAGGGGGTACTTGTCAGGAGGAGGAACAGCAAAGGTCAGAGGATGCCTATCAAATTTCTGCAGAGAACATAGTTCTTGTTAGTTGTGATCATGGGTTTCAAATTTCAAACACCATTTCCACGATGGTGTATTATTTTAGTAATTTGTCAACCTAAGCATGATTTGTGCAGGAAGATATCTATATCATCTTCTTGAGCCAGTCTTATTTATAATAATAATACTCTCACAATTGGATGTACAATGAAAGGAATGAATTCTCTTTTTATAAATTTATGGAAATGATGCAAATTCACTTCTTTGTTGGTATTCAAGGTTTTACTACTTACTACTCCTAGTTTTTCACTGATTCAATTTGGGAGGAGATTTATTTTTACCTTTACCTCGTTGATGTCATGCAAGAGTCATAAATATTTGGTGATGCATTTTTTTTGAATGGAGGATTGTAAATTAACTAGGTGTTCATATTATTTTAATCCACCCACTTTAACTATTTCTCCTTTGTCGGTAACTCACGAGCCACCACTTAAATAATACTCCTACACACAGTGTGTGTGGACTTTCCAATACTTCATGAAATCCAGAGCCACAAACAACAAAAACCAACACACACAAAGTAGAAGAGAGGAGGCCCCCACCCCCACCCCCTCCCTCCCTCCCTCCCTCCCCTACAACACCCACAAACAAACCCACAAAACCCCACCTTTGGCCCTTTGACATTTTCCAAAGTCAACCCCAAAACCAAAAACCAAAACCGGTTTCCAATGTCGGAAGAGTGAAAGAAGAAAAAATTTGTATAAAGAGAAAGGACAAGATAAGCATTGAGATGCCAAATTTGCCACACTTTTTCCTTTCCCTTTCTCTCTCTACCCTCTCCTACCACTCTTTCTCTCTCAACCCACACCATATTGGCCTATAAATTATTGTTCCCCTACTCATTACACAGCCTCCCTTTACCTTCTCTTTGCTTTTTTCTCTCCTCCTCTCTCTCTCTCTCCCTATCTCAAAAGTCAGCGCCTTCTTTTGTCTCCTCTCACAAACATTAGCTGCAGAAAGGAAGGTACAGATTCACAGACCTTTGTCTTCTGGCCATGGAGGATGATTGGGATCTCCATGCTGTGGTGAGAGGATGCACCTCCTCTTCCTCCAGCACCACCGCCACCGCCGCCGCCAGTACCGCCACCGCCGTCAACACCACCACCAGCAGCAGCACCGCTTCCTCTTTCAGATCAGATTTTGGTCAAGGGTCTTGCTTTTCTTCGTTTGGAAGTGACCAAGTTGGCCGCTTTCACTCGCTCCCAGATCCATTTGAAGCAAGAAATGTCTTTGGGGAGCTGCATGATCTTTACAAGCCCTTCTTCCCGCAACCTCAGGCTCTCTACTCTCCTCAAAGTGCACCCGTCTCTTCTGTTTCTTCCATCATTACTGTTTCCAAGGGACAACATGTACAATCGCATCAACTGAAGCAACAAGAGCAGCCTAGGTTGCAGTCTCGTGGTGGCGGCTCTGTTTCTAGCAGTGCAAGTTCTCATGCTCCTCGATCCAAAAGAAGGTAACCCAGCTTTTTTGCTTCTTTTCAAAACTTGATTATCAAGATAAAGAATTAAACTTTGATGGTGGATTTTAGATTTTTACATATCAATCTTGAACA
The DNA here is from genome assembly GCA_028386065.3 of Turnera subulata. Taxonomy (NCBI): domain Eukaryota; kingdom Viridiplantae; phylum Streptophyta; class Magnoliopsida; order Malpighiales; family Passifloraceae; genus Turnera; species Turnera subulata. The sequence continues at coordinate 37,866 of JAKUCV010002119.1, read as the reverse complement.
AAAACTACCCTTTGTACTAATGCTCTGCTTGTCCATTTCTTACAGAAAGAACCAGCTAAAGAAGATATGCCAAGTTCCAGCAGAGGCACTCTCTTCAGATGTGTGGGCCTGGCGTAAATATGGACAAAAACCCATCAAGGGCTCTCCATACCCAAGGTGATAACCGTTGAATTTTAACCAAGGCCCCTTCTTTTTCATTTTTGTTGTGTAATAATTAAGCTTTTGCTTTGCTTGTTTTAATATCTGGTCAAAAGCCTTTTTATGCTTTTGTAGTACTATTCCATAACAACTAAACTTGGTTCTGTTCTGTATCAATAACAGGGGATACTACAGATGCAGCAGCTCCAAGGGGTGTTTGGCCCGGAAACAAGTCGAGCGGAACAGATCCGACCCGGGGATGTTCATAGTGACCTACACGGCGGAGCACAACCACCCTGCACCAACCCACAGAAACTCACTTGCAGGCAGCACCCGCCAGAAGACGGCGACACCGCAGGCTGCAACCACCGCTGATGACTCCAACAACAAGCCTTCGCCGGCTGCCAAACCCACCTGTTCGTCCCCAACAACTTCCCTGGAAGATGAGCTTTTGGCTCAAAGTACAAGCAGAGAAGAGAAAGAAATGATGGAGGATGATGAAGAGGATGAGCTTGGTGGGTTCTCAGAAGCCGTGAGTGATGATTTCTTTGTGGGTTTGGAAGACCTCGCCGCTGCTGGCCAGGCCGCCGCCGCCGGAGACAGCTTTTGCGACCCTTTTCCGTCTACTTTTGGCCTGCCATGGCTGGCCAACAATGCTGCCACTGCAGCCGGCAGTATTTGACTCTCCAGAAGAAGAAAAAAGGAACAAAAAAAAAGAAAAGAAGAAGAAGCTTTGGTGACATGGGGTTTTTACTTTTATTGGGTTTTCTTTTTGTAATGTATACACTTCCATTGGTAGAATCTCCATAGGCATCAATGCTTCGTGTCCTGCCGTTAATGCTGTAGAGGGACAACAAAAGAAAGAAAATATTCCGTTTGTTGACATCTGGTAGTACACTAGTAGTAAATTAATAGTCATTTTTTTAACCCCCTTCTATAATCCTTTGGTCTCATTGAAGCAGAGAAATTGTTGATATTGCTTGTGTGGTTTGACTTCGGTTGAGATTGATTACGATTTATAATCATCACAATTCCTTAGTTGGTATATGGGTGTCTTGCCTGGTGCAATGGTATATTGCCTCTTCAAAAGTCAAGGGAACCACACATAGCTTGTACGGCAGATGCGCGAGATTTGCACAGAAGCTGTTTGGTTCTCTCTTCGGTTTCTCAGGGAGATGTACCCTGCAAGTATAACATGTCTTCATTTTTTAAATCAGATTATACCCACAGAGGATTTTGACACAGCAGCTTACAGCTTTACAAATGGACGGATGACGAGTCAAAACCAAATTATAAACAACTGATGCTAGTTTTGGACTACTGTGTTCAGGTTGCCAATCTATTCTGGCAAAAAGTTCCACTAGCTAGTATGTACTATGTAGCATCTTCTCTACCAAAGAGAATTATAGCATCTTCCTTGTGCGGTCTAGGCCTCCTTTTCAATTTTCTCTTACTGGTCTCAACTTTTTGCGGTGGTAATCTATCTTCCAAATTGCACACCATGTATTCATTAGTGCCATGTAAATCACTTGATTTGCTGATATTCTTTTTTAAAAAAAAAATAATAGTGCAGTCTTATCATATTCACGATTGAGAGGAAAGGAAATATAGGGTGTCACCTTGATTTGCGAGTTGAATCAGCAGAGACGTGGTGGTAATAGAAGCGTTTTCTGTTCAGTACGAGGAAGGCTCTAATCTAAAGATTTTGGGACAGAGAAAGGTACAAGATACCAAATCATTGGCTTTTAAGGGGACACGTTCAAGCATACAATTCCATGTTTTATCAAGCACCATGATTTTGCTTTATACGAAAGCGAGGACATTATTTTTCCTGTTCGGTATAAATTACAAAGTACTAAGAATTAGAGTCAGGCCTAAATAAGTACCAAAAAGAAACACAATCCTATTTGCATCAAGCAATAATTATAACCAATTTTGGAGGAAATAGTGCCAAAGAATTTGGATCACTTCAGTTGAACCGCAGTGTCAACGTGCTCATATTAATCCACCCCCAAAACGAGGTTTCATGGAGCAACTTAATACTTGAAGAGCCCAGAAGCAACATGGACATGAAACTTGAAGGGTTTAATTGGATCAGTCTCTGGTCTTGTGCACACATGGCCCAACTCGTTAGAGAAGCAGGTCTGGTTTGTGATGGAAGAAGCATTTCTTCTCACAGCAGAACTGGTCCTATGCAGTTGAAGCAGAAACCTCGTATCCATTCACAAACTTCTTTAACTTCTCTGTTTCACCAATGGCAGGAAGCCATTCTGTGAGTATCTCCATGGTTATATAATCAGGATTACAAGCCTGCTCAATCATTCTGTCCATCAATTTGAAGGCTTCTGCTGACCACCTCTCATCCCGAAGACCTTTGAATATGGCATTGTATGTGGTGGCATTTGGCCTCACCCCCACCATTGCCATATCCTCCATCAAGGAAAGAGCACGTTTTACTTCTTTATTCTTACACAAGGAGTCAATAAGGATATTGTATATCACAGTATTTGGTGGGATCTTCGATGCAGCTTTCATCTGCTCAAAAATCTTCATAGCATCATCAATCTTGCCATCAGAGCAGTAAGCATGTATTATTGCTCCATATGTGACAACAGTGGGTACTATACCGTCCTCAACCATCTTTGTCAATGCTCTGCTTGCAGACTGTAGGTCTCCAATCTTGCCGAAATAAGAAATCGCAGTGTTATATGTCACAGCATCAGGCTTCAATCCAGATTCCTCCATTTCCTGGAGCAGTTCATAAGCTCTATCCTTTTTATTCGTCCTGCATAATCCACCAAGCAAAACATTGTAGCACAGTCGATCAGGACGAAACCCAGCTTCTCTCATCCTTGACAGGACAAAACTCGCTTCATCCATCCTCCCAGCTTGGCTAAGGCCCGAAATCAGGCTATAGTAAACAATTGCATCAGGCGTGGTGCCAGTTGTCAACATTTGATCGAAAAATTCTTTGGCTTTAGCAATATTGTTCACACCACAGAACGCAGTGATAAAAGCAGTATAAGTAACAGAATTGGCCTTCAGACCTTTCCCTTGCATCTCCTTTAAAAACTCAACTGCACTATGTATTCTCCCATTCCTGCACATGCCACCGATCATACTATTCATTGTGATCACATTCGGCTCTACCCCGTCTTTCTGCATGTCTTCAAACAACTCCTTCGCTCGCTCTATCTCACCAGCTCTACACAATCCATCAATCAAGCAATTGTAAGTAGGAGCGGTAGGAGCACACCCCGTCTGCAGTCTCATCCGTTCCATCAATTTCAAACCTTCATCTTGCCTCCCAACTTTACAAAGTCCATTAATCAATGTATTGTAGATAATAGTATCAGGTTCCACCGAGACACCATCACTCTCTGTTCCCTCACTCATCTTCTGTAGCACCTCCAGTGCAAGATCAACTTGTCTAAGCTTGCACATATGATTAATAATAACACCAAATGTGACGACACTTGGATGGATATGAACCTCCTTCATTCTCGCCATGAGCTCATTCATTCTCTTAAAATCCCCCTCCTTCCCCAATCCTGTCAATAATGCATTGCATGGACGAGCATCCACAACAGCTCCTACCTTGATCATGTCATGGAGGATATCCCAAGCCCTATTAACATCTCCATGCACACACAACCTAGTGATCAACTGAGTCATCCAAACCGATCCCGGGAAAACACCACGGTCGCGCAATCTTAACACCCAGTCAACAATCTCCCCAAGCCCCGCAGCCCTCCTCTTGTTTAACAAAGCAGAAAAAACAATATCCCCGGTAGCATCATTCGGGACAAAATCAGAGTCTTCATCTGATTGAAGCATTTCGTCGAGCACCTTCAATGCGTCATCAACACGGCCGCATCGAAACAACACACTGATCATTACATTGCCAGCATGCGTGTCCTTAACAGAAGGGTCGAGTTCATTAAAGAAGGCGAGCGCCTCCTCCACCATTCTGCTCCGCCCAAAGCAGCGGAGCAGCAGGGTCACGGCATTGGCGGTGAGCGGAATATTCCGTTCTTTGGAGGTCTCGATGAGGCGAGAGAGACCCGGGTCCGATTCGCGGCTAGCGACCTCGAAGACGGCTTGCAAAGCCAAGGAGAGGGATTCGGGGCCGGGCGGCGACGGGGTGTCGTTCTGGAGGTAGTCGAGGAATTTGAGGGCGTGGGATGAGGAGGGTAAGTTGCGGCCAATGTGTAAGAAAAGGCGAGCATTGGAGGAGGAGGAAGTGGAAGACGCGTCGTCGTTTGAGAAGAGGAGGTGGTTGAGTTGGGCTGTGTCCAATTCGGAGTCCGGGGCTTGGAGGAGTTTCACTGCTTGTGATATGATTGCGTCGTCGTTCCGGAACGCCGGCGCGGCGGGTTCGGAGCAGAGGCGGCGGAGGAAGAGGGAAGCGGTGGGTGGAGAGTGGGATGATTTGAGGAAGCGGAGGAGGTATTGGTGGTTCGATGGTGAGAGTGCTGCTTTCATTTTGTTTGAGAATGGTGTGTGTTTGATATATATTTTTTTTCCCTTACAAGTGTTAAATTTTGAAGCTTTCCTTTCTCTGTTCTGTTTCAGGCAGGAATTTATTATGTTCTTTGCCTACTGTCTAGCCGTCTTATATGAGTTAGAAAAGGCGGCAACACACTAGCACTTATGAGTTATATGGGCATTGGCTTGTTTAAGGGATGGGATTATTTGGGTTTGTAGAAGGAGATCCAGGATCTTGAAAAGTAAAACCCACAAAAAGGCTTGGGTTTAAACCCAAAAAGGACAAGGTTTGGGTCATGCATTTGTGGGAGTTTTTCCTTTGGACAGAAAAGACAACCTCGGTCATTCTGTGATCGACCCAAGTTTGTTCAACCAATTTTTTACACGCTAATTTATTTTCATTACCCAAACTTAAATGTTTTACACTTAAGAAAATACAACAGTAACTTGGGTTTTTCCCTGAGTCCAATCCATTACTTAGGCAAACAGTACAGACGTTAAGATCATTATGATCTTTCAAAATCAAATCACATCGATCGAGGTAATTAAGTAACTTCTAGAGGCAATGGACGAGGAAGAAAATCATCAGCAGGAATGTTGCTTTTCACGTCAAGGCCAGCCAGTGAGCAGACCCGGAGTTACTTGGAGAAGTGATGAGGCAGCGGCAGCCCGCAGGTATACAAAATTACTCCCTCACTTTTTATTTTGTTTCAAAATGTAAGTCATTTTAAGATTTTAAGAACTATTAAATTAATTTTTTCTATATTTATCCTTGCATTAAATTAGTTGTTTTAGGCTTTATATTTTCCTGAAGTTTTGTTGTTGAGATGATAGAAAAGATAAATTGGTAATTTAGACTCTAAAATTTAATGAGATTAGGCTCATTTAATGCTTTTCTTAAGGGTTGTATAAATATCTTAAACTATTTATATTTGAGGGACAGAAGGAGTTTATATTGACCATTGAGCACATCGCTCCAACCATACTTACTTTCAAAGTTCTCTAACATTAGCAAACCAATTTTTCATTTCAGCTCTCAAATTGTATATATTGGCATGGAATAGTTTATGAATTCTACCATTATTTTACTCTTCTTTCAGGTAGAAGGGAGAAGGCATCTGATCAAAAGGAAAGAACTGGATTTGCCCCCACTAAATTACTTTCTGGAATATTCTCCTCATTAGATAATTCAGCCTTCTTAAACTTCTCTGCTGCCTCAGCTGTTGAAGCTGCTGCCTCATCCAAACCCAACTTTTGCAGTTCTTTCATGAAGCCATCCATATCAGCCTCACTCATTTTATAGGGACTATGTGCAGGATCAGGAAATGAACGATTAGTTACTTCTTCCTTGTAAGCCAGTAAACCTTGGTTGATAACATCTCCCACACGTGCAAATTGCTTGCAGAACTTCGGTGTAACCTATATATAAGGCAAGACCAAAAATATTTTTGAGTTAAAAAAGGCGAAGAATCACAAAAAACTACAAAACAAGTCCTTTAGGGCCTAACCTTGGCATGATGAGGGTGTTGCAACATTCCCAGTAAATCATGATAAACCAACACCTGCCAGGAACAGACCGTATAATATTAATAACATACTATAAGAAGAAGAAGAAGAAAAGACAGAGAGATATAATTAGCTCTGCGTAGAAACATGACATGCAGTTTTTTTATAGGCAATGCAAGTAAGACAACAGGATAGTAAAAGAAAGATTTTGTATTGACCTGCCCACTACAAAAAGGCCCTGCTTTGTTGGAATTCTAAGAGCAGCAGTAGCAGCAGCAGCCACAGGAGGAGGTACACATTCCAAAACAACCGAGAAACACCCTACCTCCTGTAATGCTAATGCAGTCTCCACAACCTGCAAAACAAACAAACCCCAGTCCAACCACCAAACCTGTACCATATATATACACACAGAAAAAAAACTAAGCAGACTAACCTTGACAGCACTGGAAATATTCTTCCCCTGGGCTCTAAACCCACCAAAGAACACTAATAGCCTGAGGAGTAAGCCCCAGATGACCCATAACCGCAATCCCTGCCCCTACAATAGCCTTTGCCGCTGTAATCCTTGAAGGTGACCCTCCTTCCAATTTAATAGCATCCATCCCTCCTTCCTTCAATACCCTCACCGCCGTATCAACTGCCTGTTAATATTCCAAACTGCAAACCACATTAACATGTACAATCTCGCATGCATCTTCCTGCCATTAAAGCCAAAACCAAAGAAAGAAAACTCCCTGCATGCGTCAGCTTTGCCAAGAGTCAAAAACATTACCTGGGTGGAGCTGGACTCGTACGTGCCAAACGGCAAGTCACACACGAGGAGCGGCCTGGTGGCGCCACGAGCTACGGCGCGGCAGTGGACGAGCATCTCCTCGAGGGTGACGGGGAGGGTGGTGTCGTGGCCGTGGACTACCATGGAGGCGGAGTCGCCGACCAGGCAGAGGTCGATGCCGGCGGTGTCGAGGTGCACCGCGGAGGGGTAGTCGTAGGCGGTGACGACGGTGATGGGCTCTCCCTTCCTGTGCTTCTGCCTGACTTGGTTGAGGGTGAACCTCTGGCTGGGGTTCTGGGCCGTCTTTGAGCCGCCGCCATAGATGGTGTTCTCGGCGACGACGTTGGACATGCAGCGGCGGAGGAAGGAGGAGTAGTGAGGTTTCATGGAGGAGGATGCTCGGGAGAGGTAAGTGAAGATCGCCATTGTGGAGCTCTTGGGGGATATATATGTGTTCCTGTAGATATATTATATTTGGTAGCAGGACTTTTATGTTGCTACTTGCTACTAGCTACTTTACTTATAGTAGTATGCATTTCATATTTGTTTGTACAACTGGTGAGGCGGGTAAGTGCATTTTTGCCTGGAATTAGAAACTTTGTCTCTGTCTATCTTTCTCCTACATGACCATTTTTTAAGTTTGTCTCTGTCTGTCTTTCTTTTACTTACAAGATCTTTTTTTTGTTCTTTGGCACGCTCATCCTGTCGGTGAAACCCACCTCTTCTGAAAATTCCTATATAATAGTATTGATCGTCTAATTGAGGAAAACAAATATGGTAAACAACTACGGGTTATACCTTTGATTTCTTAAATTAAAGACAAAAGGTCGTCAATATAATATACCAATCCGAGTAATTAGATTCTTCATACTTGTTTGTTGTTTAGGATAATTTACAGCCTTTTGCTGTAGAAAGCACATATTACATCCATCTATTGAATTTCAGGAAATTTTTTTCATTTGGTGTTATCAAACCTGGACCGGTCCGGACAGTCGAACCAAGTTAATCGTGACTCGGCTGGGTCTTCGAGTTTACAATTCCTTTGTTAATTTCCAATTGAACCGCAGATTGACCAGTATTTATCTGGGAAAACCGTGACCCGGAAGTCCGACCGGTTCAACTTCCGATCCGGGTTTGATAACACTGATTTTCAAATAGAAAGTGCTGACCTGTCAATTATTTTAAATTGACACGTCAGCATCCGAGCCCATGTCAAATCAAACCTATCCAACCGGAACTAATTTTTAGATGTGTCAATTTTTTTTAATAATTCAGGTTGGGGAGATTTAGTTTGATGTGGGCTCGAATGCTAACATGTCAATTACTCTAAGCAGAGAACTGAAAAAAACATGAAAGAAATCTCTGAAATTCAAGACACAAATGTAATATGTACTTTTTGCAACATATGATGGAAAATTTCATAAACAACAGATAATGAATAATGTGATTAGTCCTTCCGTAATTATCTCATCCAGTGTTATCAAAACCGGACCAGGCACTAACTCAGAAAAGGTCCTGAATCACGGTTCACTGGTCCGACCGGATTCGAACCGGAGGTTCAATGTCATAGAGCCGACATAATAATTATTAAATACTTAATATTTAATAATATATGTACATTCATATTTATCTATACTTATAAATAAAAAATAAATATAAAGTCTAAAAATTCAAAATTTTCACTTAAAATTACTATTTTCTTATAAAAATAGGAAAAAGATTAAACAAAAATTTGATAATTACATTTTAAAAATGACCCGGACGGGTCATTGGTTCAACCGGGTCAGTAAAAACCTGCCGGGTCTTCCGGATTTTTCCGAATCAATGTCTTGTCCGGTCCAATTACCCTAAAAACCCAGTGCAGTACACGAATCACGGTCCAACCGGTTGAATCGGCCGGTCCGGTCCGGTTCTGATAACAGTGATCTCATCACGATGAGATTTTTTTTTTTTCTTTTAGCACCACAGTGAGATTGTTTATATGCTCTTTTTTTTCCAAGTTGCAAACCACGTGATGTGTGAGGTATCCGTTTCTTTAATTTAACAACCCCCACCATACTAAAAAGGGAAAGAGAAAAATCAAGTGTACACCCTGAACGGGCCCATTACATGATCGCCATCGATTCGTCAAACATTCATCGCAATCACTGGATCAAAAAATTCATTGCATCTAACGATCCAGCCCAACAAAAGATACATATCTCTCCATATCCTACGGCCCACTTTCATCACGCTCGCATTGTCGTATTTCTTTTGCTGACGGTCGATTTTCACAACTTTGTTATTAGTTTATCATTCTGTCATGTTCGTAATCCTAACCAAAGATTTTAGAGCAACAAAAAAAAAAAATCCTAAGCAAAGATATTCCGCAATATTTAATTCAATTATTTGTAATAATATCTCTTGGTTTTTTCTTTTTATATGCAATGCGGATGGAAATAATTGTTCATCTTGAATCAATCATGATCTTTGCTCTTTTAAATGGTATATCCTTATATGGTATGTCCATCTGTCGAAGTTAATATCTTTTATCTGCTGGTTTAAAATCCTCCGTGCATTTAAAAGCTCGATATCAATTAATATAAGCAAATGATTAATCATCACTGCGGGTGTTGCTGTTACTTTCTTTTAGTATTTAAGTTTTGGTTCCAAGAGATAATAATCATACACTGTGATTCAATCTATAATATCTGTTCCAAAAAAAGTTGTAAAATAAGAATTATAATTATCTTTCGGTTTTTTAGGGGTACCACATTTCTGGTGTTTTTTACTTTGGAAGGAGGAAATGGAAAAGACAACCTCGTACTTTTGTGTACTTTTCTACTTCGTTACAAACCGCAACTTTTTAAGGTTCGACGAACTTAAAAAACACCCTTCATTACCCATTAGTTCAAAATGTACTTCCACTTTCCCCAAGTTTGCTGGACTAATTTTCAACAGGTCTTTTCTTGTTTCCATTCTCAGAGGAGAGCCATTCCTGACACTTTCCCTGCCCTGAGCCCCTGAAATTCCATCCTCATAGTCATATGCTTATAAGACGGTGTTGAGAAGAAATTACTGCTGATAAGACAATACAACTTCAAATTTTCTTTTTTTTCCTGAAGATGAAATCCGTTACTTAGGCAACGAGTCCCCTGCAACTGTACAGGCACCAAACTGACTACAATTTTTCACAAGCAAATTACATCAAATGCAAGCAACTCCTAGAGCCAAACAGACCAAGAAAATCAGCAGGAATACTGTTGCTTTGGCATCTGTATATGACGCAGAGAAATAGACCCACCAACGCCGGTCCAGAGTTGCTTGAAACAGTGAGGCAGGGGCAGGGAAAAAGAGAACAGTAGTGACTATTGAGTACAACGCTTAAAACCATCCTTTCAAATTTCTCTAACGTTAGCAAACCGATTTTTTATTTCAGCTCTCAAAACTTTTATTGGCATGGAATAATTTAAGATTCCACCATTATTTGACTCTTCTTCTTTCAGGTAAAAGGGAAAAAGCCGCTCAAAAGGAATGAGCTTGATTTGCCCCCACTCAGTTACTCTCTGGAATCTCTCCATTAGATGATTCTGCCTTCTTAAACATCTCAGCTGCCTCAGCTGTTGAAGCCGCTGCCTCATCCAAGCCCAACTTTTGTAATTCTTTCATGAAACCATCCATATCAGCTTCACTCATTTTATAGGGACTATGGGCAGGACCAGGAAATGAACGGTTAGTTACTTCCTCCTTGTATGCCACCAATCCTTGGTTGATAACATCTCCCACACGTGCAAACTGCTTGCAGAACTTGGGTGTAACCTATAGAAAGGCAAGACAATAAATCTACTTGAATAAAAGCTAACTAAGAAAAATAATCACAAAAAATCAACAAAACAGATCATTGTGGGCCTAACCTTGGCATGATGAGGATGTTGCATCATTCCTAGCAAATCATGATAAACCAGTACCTACAAGAACAGACAATTTAATAGCATATGAGAAGAAGAAGAAGAAGAAAAGACCAATCCAGAGATAAGCTCTGTTTAGAAACATTACCTACATCCTGTGTACTAAACTTGAAAGATTTTCAGGTTTGATACAAGAGGACATAAAGTAACAACTTTGGAATCTAAAATTGGTGAAGCTAAGAAAGTTGGAGCAGAAAAAGGCCAAGAGAAGGAAAACTCAAGTACATATGAAGTACACAAAGACCAGATTTCATCAAGGATATGTTTAGCAGGAAAATTTCAGGGACATTTCTGTTCAACCATCATTGAAGGAAAACAAGTTGATTGACAAACGCAATTCAAAAATTAAGTGGCAAGAGTAGTCAATTACAACTTGCTACACTCAAGCTGTTACTTTGCGGGCAAAGACCTGAAAACATTTTCAGAGGAAATCGACAAGACATGCACCTTTTTTTTCATAAGCAATAGTAGAAGGGAAGTAAGACAACAAAATAAGACAAACAAAACAGGATACTAAAAGTTACCTGGCCACTGCAAAAAGGCCCTGCTCCAATACCAATCGTTGGAATTCTAAGAGCAGCAGTAGCAGCAGCAGCCACAGGAGGAGGTACACATTCCAAAACAACCGAGAAACACCCTACTTCCTGCAATGCCAATGCAGTCTCCACAACCTGCAAAAAGCAAACCCACCCAAATTCAACCACTCTACCAAAACCATACACACACACACAAAAAGGGTTATCTCCCAAGCTAATTACACAATCAAACTAACCTTGACGGCACTGGAAATATTCTTCCCCTGTGGCCTAAACCCACCAAGAACACTAATAGCCTGAGGAGTAAGCCCCACATGACCCATAACCGCAATTCCAGCCTCTACAATAGCTTTTGCCGCCGTAATCCTTGAAGGAGACCCTCCTTCCAATTTAATCGCATCCATCCCTCCTTCCTTCAATACCCTCACCGCCGTATCAACTGCCTGCAAACTGCAAACCACATTAACCTTCATCTCACATCTTCCGCCATCAAAAAAAAAAAAACCCAAAACCAGAGCAACAGAGACTACTACTCTGCGTCACTTCTTCAAAACATTACCTGGGTGGAGCTGGACTCGTAGGTGCCAAACGGCAAGTCGCAGATGAGGAGCGGCCTGGTGGCGCCGCGAGCGACGGCGCGGCAGTGGACGAGCATCTCCTCGAGGGTGACGGGGAGGGTGGTGTCGTGGCCGTGGACCACCATGGAGGCGGAGTCGCCGACGAGGCAGACGTCGATGCCGGCGGTGTCGAGGTGCACCGCGGAGGGGTAGTCGTAGGCGGTGACGACGGTGATGGGCTCGCCTTTTCTGTGCTTCTGCCTGATTTGGGTGAGGGTGATCCTCTGGTTGGGGTTCTGTGGCTTCGGGCCGCCGTAGACGGTGTTCTCGGGGACGTTCGACATGCAGCGGACCCCGCGGCGGAGGAAGGAGGAGAGGTGGGGTTTGATGGCGGCGGCGGCGGAGGAGGAGGAGGTTCTGGTTCTGGAGAGGTAGGTGAAGAGCGCCATTGTGGAGCTCTTAGGGGATGTTTGCGTGTAGATATTTGGTAGTAACATTTTTATGTTTTAGATACTTATAATAGTATTTTGTTTGTGAGGCGGGCAAGTGAATTATGGCTGCGCCACCTCTCTCGACTTATGAAGTTTTTGTCTCTATCATTGTCTTCCTCCCTCCTACTTGAGGATTGTTTGCTTCTTCACACGCTCTTCGTGTCTGTGAAAGTGAAACCCACCTCCTTATAATGCACTGGGTAGTAGGCCAATTTTGAAGGAACATCCAGAAGAAAGTCTAAACTAATTCAAAGAGAATTATGACATACAAAAATTGACTTCTCTTCTCTGTCTTTTGTGTTTTCAATATTAGTTAAACTGAAACAGTCCCGGGTAGTTCGGAGGTTGATATAATCAATAGTTCCAAACTATAAAGCAATCCACTGTCCAATATTATTTATTATCGGAATTGCACCCCAAAAAACTCAGGAAAATCAAGTCCATTTTGTTGCATTATCGTGGTCATAGTGTCAATTTATGTTTATTAATTTTACTATGAATCTGGTAATACAAATTCTTAACTCCAAGTTTGTTATGTGTAAAGAAAGATGTACATATTTTTATGTCCCTATAGACTACTGGTTAATCTGTGTATGTTTTTTTTTTTTTAACTTGGAAAACAGATGAGGAAGTTGTGTCATAATTCTCGCGCGTCTTGTCGACTCATAAAACCGCTAAATCCAGAAAGTCCAATAAATGTCTCTTTGGGAAAAACAACCCCACCGCAAAACCAAAAAGAAAAAAAGAAAAAAAAAGAAAACTCTACGGCTTGAAGGGGCCCATTACGGGATCACCACCTGATTCCGTCAAAAATTCATCGCAGCCAGTGTATCAGAACATTCATTGCATCTAACGATATATATATTCTTAAACCGACGGCCTCTCTCATTCTGACGTGTTCCCTCTTCCCGTGCAAAGCACCGCAGACGATCACACCCTGCTTTTAGAAATCACTCACACACGCATTATCGAATTTCTTTTGCTATGGTCCATTTTCTCTCCTTGTAATAGTTTACTTATTTGTCTGCACAACTAATTTATTCGTGAGGTGAGATAAAACTGTATATCAGTCGATGTTTCTAATCCTAAACAAAGATAATAAGCAATATTTGATTCAATTATTTTAAATATTATTTTTTATTGTTTTTTCATTTTATATGCATTGTGGATGGAAAAATCACCAGAGATATATAGTTTATTCTGTATCAATCATAATTTCTTGATGGTCTATGGTGTGACCATTTGCGAAATTAATATTTTTTAATTTATTAGTTTTAATATCAATAATTTTGTATACTTATTTGTGGTAGACTAGCATCCCTCCGTATGCTTGATCATATAATTTTAAAGTTTATTTTCAAGCAAGATAAGTAAATGATTAAAGCATCATTGTAATGGTATTGCTGTTACGATCTCTCAGTATTTAAAGAAAAAGGATAATAATATTAATAATAAAAAGTTATCAATTAAATATATTAATGTTTCCTAAAAAAAATAAATACATTAATGAATATGGACAATTAAGTTGAATATATTTATCCTCTTAATTTATATCCCAGTTCATGGTATCATTAATTCAGAACTGACACTTTTGAACCTATCGTGATCGTGACTGAATTCCCTACCATTGAATGAAACCAACAACTTTTGGTAAATTAAATTGAATTTTTGTTGGAACAAAAAACAACATAAGCATCTTCAAATAACTTTTGAAAAACCACTAGAAACCTAAAATCTCGTATGACATTTTTAACTTACCAAATTATCCACAAGTTAACTTCTAAAAAAAAAAAAAATCTCGAAGTTTTGAAAAGCATAATAGTGTCCAAACCGGCAAGGTTCCTGGTTTACGCTATTATAGACTATAACCATGGTTAAACCGTGGTTCAACCAGTCTAGTTGAACTAAGAGACTGGAACTAAATCCATAAAGATTTGGTTACCTAGTTGATCCGGTTGAACCAGCGATCACCATGCGATTCGTCAAAAATTAATCTCAATCAACGACTGTATCAAAAAGTTAATCGCATCTAACGACTCAAAATCAACAAAAGAAATATCTCCTCTTAAACTAACGGATCTCTACTATCACCACGTGTCCCTTCTCCCCCATGTAAACCACCTCACAGGATCCCACCCCTCTCACTCCCAGAAATGCTGGCAACTCACGCGCCACCTTCTTTGATAAAACCAATCGTCTTCTTCACCTCGTCCCTGCTATCTCCTCGCACTCCTACGCCACTCTCACTCCCCAAACTTCTCCACCACCGCTTCCGCCGGAGACTGTTTCGCCGGCTCTCGACAATGGCAGAAACGTACGCCTCCGCCGCCACCTCCTCCGCGGACCACGTCGCCGGAGCTTGGTACTCCGTGCCAGACCTCCGGCTTCGCGATCATCGCTTCACTGTTCCTCTCGATCACTCAACTCCCACTTCATCGAAAATATCCGTTTTTGCCCGTGAAGTCGTTTCCGGTAACTACTCTATCTAAACAATCTATTAATCGATAGTTATAATACTGATTTTCATATTGCTTCATTTCGTTTGATTGAATGAATCCTTATTAGAATATAGCTATAAAGTGTTTATTATTCGAAATGCTACTTTTTGCAGTTGATGAAAAAACTAAAGTCAACCGAACTTCTTACTAGCCTTTGACTTTGTGAAGTCAGACACCTACTATGTGATGGAAATATTGTTCCAGTTTCCTGCAATCTGCATTGTTGGGATTGTTAAATTTGGACCCTTCTTAACGGATAATTTTAATGAACTTTTGGTGGTTGGGTTGGTTACATGCCTCTAATGATTTTTGTTTCATCTGTTTTTTCATAATTGTTTATAGGAATCAAATTTGTTAATGCTCACATAATTGATGAATGATTTGGAATTTTGGGTTTGGAAAATGGTTTTGCAGTTGGGAAAGAAGAACAGTCACTTCCATACCTATTATATCTACAAGGTGGACCCGGTTTCGAGTGCCCACGACCAACTGAGGCTAGTGGATGGGTACACAAAGTGTGTGAAGAATTTCGGCTTGTATTGTTGGATCAGGTATGGATTCATTTACAATGTGTGGTTTCAGAGTGTAATGATGCTTGCAAAGTTCTACTTGCCATAATTATTTTTCTTGCTTCTGCTAATAGGTTTTTCTTGCAGAGAGGAACTGGCTTGTCAACCCCTCTGACTGCATCGTCTATGCAGCAATTCGATTCTGCAGAGGGATTGGCTGAATACCTGAAATACTTTCGGGCAGATAATATAGTGAAAGACTCAGAGTTTATCCGAGTTCGACTTGTTCCTGATGCTGGACCTTGGACAGTTCTGGGCCAGGTACTTTGTTCTCACACATTGTGCATTCCTCAGATGTTCTACTTTTAATCTCATTCATGCTATTATTTGCTGCATTGAAAGTTGTTCTCACACATTGTGCATTCCTCAGATGTTCTACTTTTAATCTCATTCATGCTATTATTTGCTGCATTGAAAGTTGTTGTCTGGTCTTTTTGAAAATTCCTTTTGTTCATCGCTGTGGTTGGTGGATTATTGACTACTCATTTGTTTCACTTGTGTAGAGCTATGGTGGTTTCTGTGCAGTAACGTATTTAAGTTTTGCACCACAAGGGCTAAGACAAGTCCTCCTGACTGGAGGAATCCCTCCAATAGCCAATGGATGTGCTGCAGATCATGTCTATAGGGCTTGTTATCAACAGGTTATTCACCAGAACGAGAAGTACTACAAGAGGTTTCCACAGGATGTTGAAATTGTTCGCGAAGTCGTGAAATATTTGGCAGAGTCTGAAGGAGGAGGGGTTAGTATCTGGTTCATGCTTTTGAGTTTCACATTCTACTGATGTAAAATACATGAGGATCTTCTACTTAACAGCTTTTTCCGCTCTTTTCTTCTACGCATAGGTCCCTCTTCCATCAGGAGGGGTTTTAACCCCAAGAAGTCTCCAAACTCTTGGCCTTTCTGGACTTGGTTCCAGTGCAGGTTTTGAACGTTTGCATTATATGTAAGGCAACACTGCTGACTTTCGAGCATATATGCAGAACTTTTGCATAGTATTCTTCATATTGACTTTTTAAATTCTACTTTAACGTAGTTCTTTTCTCTTTGCGAACTGTAGGTTTGAGAGGGTTTGGGATCCAATATTAGTTCCAGGATCTCCAAAGCGAATGAGCTACTACTTCTTGAAAGCTGTAAGCATATTGTTGTTTTCTTCTGACCAATAATCTGATGCATGTAATTATTTTTAATTCACAATTCAGTCCTTGTTTGCAGTTTGAAAATTGGTTGGATTTTGATACAAACCCTCTCTATGCCCTCATGCACGAGTCCATCTACTGTCAGGTAGGTTTCTTTGTCTCTTTCAGAATTAAAGTAGAATAGCTTTAGATGAAGTAGCTGTATGCATAGTCATGTCCGAACACTTAAGTTGACGATATGCTGGGTAGATATCTGATGTCTGAATTGCTTCTTGCTTGGCCAAAATTTTTTCTGATTCTTCCCTTTTTTGATTCGCAGGGCAGTTCATCGCAATGGTCTGCCAACAAAATTAGGAGTGAGTACGAGGGTAAATTTGATGCAGTAAGGGCTGCTAAAGAAGGTCGGCCAGTATATTTCACAGGAGAGGTAGGTAGAGGGTAACAAATATAGCATCAAGGACGGAATAGTCCTTAAGTTTATGGAGGCTGATTTTACATATTCTTTAAACAACAAAAGCATATTATTAGATTATTGTTTCCTTTCCCCTGCGAATTCTTCCTGAAAACTTCAAACTGTGCACAATAAAGAAAGAAGATTGCTACCATGTCCTCGGTTTTCTCTACACAGAGTGCCAGAGCTAATAGAAAAGATGTAGGGGGTTAGACCGATTTTCTTATCTTTGCTACGAGAGCCACAGTGGAACATGGAGACTATTGATTGAGAGAGACAAAATCCAAAGAGATTTTGCATTTTGTCTCTCTCAATCAATAATGAGGATTTCTGTTCTGCGAAAAAAAAGCATAGCATACGTATAGCAAACTACCTTGTTTAGTTGAATATGGATTAATCAGGAATCCATGAACATAGGGACCAAGGTAGCAACGTGTTGAAAAGCTTTCTCTGGCTTTCCTATATCTGTCCTCTTGTGTCTGGTATTCTTATATAGTCTGAATACCCTAGATGCATTACGTTGCACTTTGCAAGAACCTATTGGCTTAAACGTGACACTTGGATCTAGCCTCTGCACTGGTTTTGCTCGTGGAATGTGTTTATAAGCTTGCAAATTATAATCAAATCTTTTTGCATCTACAGATGGTGTTCCCGTGGATGTTTGATGAAATTCATGCCCTGAGACAGTTTAAAGATGCTGCTCATCTATTGGCAGAGAAGAAAGACTGGCCTGCTCTGTATGACTCTGCCGCCCTGAACAACAATAAGGTTTGCTTCCTTGATACCCCTGGTTAACCTTTACAATCACTACAAATTTTTTTCCGAATCCACTTGAGGATTAAGAACCTGATCTTCAAATGCCTTTTTACAAAATTGGATTCAGTACCATGGCTTGGTGAATTGCTAATCTTTAAAATCATGACAGGTACCTGTTGCAGCTGCTGTTTATTACGAAGATATGTATGTTAATTTCAAGGTGGCAATGGAGACAGCTTCTCAGATAGCCGGCATTAGGCTATGGATAACCAATGAATACATGCATTCTGGTTTGCGAGATGGAGGCGGGCAGGTTCTTCATCATTTGCTGGGAATGTTGAATGGAAAGAAGCCTCTGTTCTGATTAACTTTACAATTACCTTCCTGTTATTTGAAGAGTATAAAAGAACTAATTACTGGTCATTATTGAAGTCAAGCGAGACTTTATACACAAGTTTATCTTTCTGGCAATCTTTCAAATAAAAGAAAAGAATCTCGAAATGTCCAGTACATATGCTTATACGTCCTCGCGTACAGGTGGAAATAAGGAATGAATCCTCCTAAAGGCAGACTCACTTTAATCATCGCTTCTAAATTTCTAGGTGCCGTAGATGCCACGCCTTGTCGGTAAAAGAATCTCAATAAAATCAGTGCTGTCGATTTCAGCTGAAACCAAGCCTGTTACCGATCATCATTTGACATGTAAGTGGATTTAGTCAACCTTGGTTCTACTTTCTGCATCTCATGGGCCCGTGGCTTATTTCTTTTAGTAATTCCTTTGATGGTTATTCGCCAAATGCTTATCCGATGGATCAAACAGGCTGCATCATTAGTAGGTCTCGGGTTTGAGTTTTGTGTACCCAAAAGTTGGGAGAGTCACTCACCATACTTAGGTGCGTGACACGGATCGATTTTGAATTAGTCGGGGCAAAGCTTCGGGGGGGGAAAAAAGACAGGCTGCATCATTTTCCTGATGGATGCAGGAGTGGTTATTTTATTGGATGGGAATTGGGAAGTCAACTTTTCAATCTGCTGAAAGTTTTAATGCTAAGGCATGGATCAAGGCAACCAAAGATTTAATAAAGGAACAGATGGGAGAGTCTGCAAGTGCCCATCAGGCCCAATCACACATACCATGAACATGGCATGACTTTCGTTCGTAACAGATATGGGAAACAAGCCATCATTATCTTAAATCATAAATCCAATCCGTGTATGTGAAGTTATGATCCAAAAAGAGAAAAAAGACGAAGGCACAGATCTGATTACACGGGAGACCCATGAGTTACACACGTATAAACACCGCATCTCACTGACCAAGAATCCATCAATCACGTCACAGGCTCTCCTATATAAAACACAAAGATTTTCTCTTTTGGCCAACATATATCCATCCACACGTATTCGCTCTTCACCCCCCCTAACAGCTTTCTCTCTTTGTGATCTTTCTTCCCTCTGTAACCACAGCAAAAATGGCGGAGTTGATAGACAAGGCCAAGACTTTCTTGGCAGAGAAGGTGGCTAATGTCAAGACCCCGGAGGCTAGTGTCACAGACTTGGATCTGGGCAGTGTCCACCGCGACAGTATAGATTACCTTGCCAAGGTCTCCGTTACTAACCCCTATGGAGTTCCTCTCCCCATTTGCGAGATCGACTACACTTTCAAAAGCGCTGGCAGGTATTATATTACTACTGTCTTGTTGTTTCCTTTCTGTTGATTTAAATCTTTTTTGTATTGATATAGAGTCTTTATTTATGTGGATCGTCTCACAGATGATCGTTACCCTGCACACTTAGATCATGCCCTTATAGAAAATCTCTAGCCTTTTGCAGTAATGTTATATAGCCTGTGTGAGATTTTGTTCTCGGAGTTTATGCATATTATTACAGATGTAAAAGTTTTGTAGATAAACTTAATTAGAGATTCTATGTATCGTATGTTATTAGGCATTTCGGGAGCTATGATGTCTTAATTTGGGTTCGGTTACATTTCCCATATTGTGGTATACAACTTAATATTGATTGTATGTACTTAATTTATGGGATTGGTATATATAAATTAAAAGTTTGGATTCTTGTGATCTGTTCTTATAACCTAGTCGTTTAGGGATGGAGACTGAAACTTAGCTTAGGTTGATGGTCCTTTTTCTTTTGATATAAGGATGAATTTATTAAAATCAAGACAAAATTTACAAACTGTACAAAGTCCAAGCCCATCAGGCATCCCTTGAGACAGGTTGATGGTCCTCTTTGTTGAAGAAAGAAAGAAAAAAGATGCTAAAAAGATGCTTTCTCTTTTACCAAAGTGGTGCCAAGAATGAACGGCGGGCCTTAATAATATAACCAAGAAATGCCAAACCACAACGAAAAAAAGAAGCATCTTTTTTATGTTTTTTTGGTGGGAAAGTTATTTAATGCTTATGAACAACGCTATATCAAATGCTCATTTGGACTACTGATGAATACAATCTTTATTTGTGTTGTTTGTGGTTCTCTTAACAGAGTTATTGCATCTGGGAAAATACCAGACCCAGGGTCCATAAAGGCCAGCGACACTACCATGCTGGATGTGCCGGTGAAGGTGCCACACAGTGTGTTGGTGAGCTTAGTGAAGGATATTGGGTCAGATTGGGACATTGACTATGAATTGGAGTTGGGTCTCATCATTGACATTCCTGTTGTAGGAAACATTACCATTCCCCTTTCAAGGAAGGGAGAGATCAAGCTCCCCACCCTCTCTGATCTGTTTTAACTTAAGAACCACAGCCAGCTCCATTGCATGCCTCTACCTAGTTGAAAATGTCGTCCTGTGGAAAAATTTAGATAGCTTTTGTTGGTTTCTGGTTTTTGGACGAAACTCCTTTTTATTACTAAGCTAGTTAATAACAACGTGTGGCCTTTTATTCCAAAGTGTGATATATTTTGTCAGGGAACTTATTTCCCATTAATCATGGAACAAAATACATAATAGTAGTAGAAGTCCCATGAACCCACTATGGCACTATCAGTACTACTACACAACAGTTATGCTCTGAACTCTTCACATAAATACATTAAAAACATCTAAGCAAAAAGCGTTTACTTGTGGACTGTGGTGGACCGGCCAGCAACTGTACTAAAATGACGAAGTATGTAGGGAGCATGAAATCCAGCTAATGTAGAATTTAACGTACTATTGCTATTTGAATTAGAACTAATTCTTAACCCCGGCACAGATATAGAGGTTTAGCCATAATCAATAAGGATTTTCAGTCTACCAATGTGGGCACAGATATAGAGGTTTAGCGATAATCAATAAGGATTTTCAGTCTACCAAGGTGGGGTTATTGGTCCAAATGTTAAGCTATTTGGGCGAGGTCTCGCGTTGGATTCGAATTTTCGTATACGCTGAAAATTTTTTATTGGGAGACTTTTCAATCATATCCAGGTATGCGACCTAAGTCAAATCCGGATTAGTCGGAACTCCGGATTAGTCGGAACAAACCTCCGATACCGGGAAACCAACAAAAAAAATAAGGATTTTCAATCTCATTAGAATCTCATAGATGGATATTGTTTGTAGTTTATACATCCTCGCGTACGGAGATGGAATCGGAATCTATCCTACCACGAGGGTGGGCTTCGATAGTCCCACTTCAAGATTGGCCCCTAACTTACTGTACACATGTTAGGCTTGTTGGGTGAAAGGCCCCTTTGCTGTATATTTTAGGCTTGTTCAGTGAAAGATCCCTAAATTGCTGTACATGTTAGGCTTGTTCGGTGAAAGGCCCCTAAATTGCAGTACATGTTAGGCTGGCTTGCTCGGTGAAACGCCATTTCTGCAACCAATAATCTCATCTGTACCATCCAACCTGGTCATACTTCTTACATCTAACTGCTGCTTGTTTTAGTGCTTACTCCTTTGTTTAGTGGTGCTTGGTAATTTAATTTCACTGACCAATCAATGTTAATACTCTTCTTTTAGGCCGGGGCAAGCAAAATCCAACCTTAAAACTAGAGTAAACAAAGTATAAAGGACAAGGTGTAGATCTAGCATACTAAAAACATGGCAAGATTAAACTCTGAAGGATACCCCCATATCACATGGAATAAGTACTGCAGAGTATCCTAAACCTTAATAAATCCCTGATCAAGAAAGGTGTGCACAAAAAAATTAGGAACCAATCTCGATCGAAGGAAAACCCACGAGTTAGTGAGCTGTATTAACACTAATGTAACTCACCACGAGTCCAGCAACGGCGTCCAAAATCTCCTATAAATACAACCCCAAGTTCATTCGTGAACAATCAAGACCAAACATATTCTTGATCTCCAATTAGAAGCTTTTTCTTGGTCTTCTTTCTCTCTGTAATTTGCAACAATGTCGGGGTTATTCGACAAGGCTTCCGATGTGGCGGGATTGCTAGGCAAGGCCACCAACATATTGGGTAGCGTTAAGATACCAACCGCCAGTATCACCGATTTTGATATCAGTCTTCACCGTGACAGTATAGAATACAAGCTCAAGATCTCTATCAATAACCCATATATAGTTCCACTTCCTATTGGCGACCTTTCTTACGTTGTCAAAAGCGCTGACAGGTAGACATATATACTTTTGTGTAGTGATCCTCTTTGCTCTCATAGTAATATATATCAACAAGAATTTGATTTGTTCTAGAAACAATGTATACAGCAATCCACACCTTACTTCTTCAAGTCAAGAAGTAAGGTTTGGAATGCTATCTACCATATTCTGCTACAATGCTAGGCAACAATACGAAGTCTCTAGATTTTTCACTTGTTTGATGTTAGAAATGATCATAACATATTGAAATACCAACCCATTTTGTGCATGTGCATGTTTGTGTCAGGGTTATTGCATCAGGAACCATACCAGACCCCGGCAACATAAAGGCTAACGACAGTACAGTCCTCGATGTGCCCCTGAAAGTGCCATACAGTGCAATGGTGAGCTTGGTGAGGGATATTGCTGCAGACTGGGACATTGACTATGAAGTGGAGCTGGGTCTTGGCATTGACCTTCCTGTTGTAGGAAAGATTACCATCCCTCTTAAAAGGAAGGGAGAGATCAAGCTCCCCACCATCCGTAGTCTGTTTTAAATTGTCTTAATACTGCTGGATTCTGCACTTAATCTGATGTTTTGCCCTTGTCGTGGAAGAGAGAGAGATGAGATGTTCTCTAGGCTTAAGCTCCATGACAAAACGTATCTAGTTTCATTTCCTGCCTGTTGTTGGTGTAATAAACTATATTTGGCATCTAGTCCAAGCACATTTACTTGTTGATTTCCAAATCCTCCAACTTTTGGCCTTCCATATATCTGAAATAAATCCTAAGACTACCAAGCCAAAAAAAAGGGGGATCTATGATATGTCGTCAAACTTGAATGAATTGATGAAAGAAACAATTAACTAAAAACTTATATGCCAAAAAAAAGAGTTGCTGCTATAGTAGAACTCTAAGCCTCATTTTTTGTGTACATCTACCGATGGGAGAATTAATACCCTGTACAAAGAGAAAAAAAAAAAAAGGTTATCAATGAGGGTTAGTCTAAGTGGTAATTAACTTGATTCCGCTTAAGATCCCATCGAGAGACTCACCCACCATACCCTCGATCGAATCCGGATTACTTGGCCAAATACCGGATTGAAAAACAAAAAAAAGGAGAAAAAAAGTTAATTTGTGTGCGGTGTAAAATGTAGCCCTGCATGTGTCTTACCACTCCTCACATAGCCGATTGTGTGCAAATAGGTATAAGCAAATATTCAAAAATAATAGAGGATTAATCTGTTATGAGATTAGAGAGGTTCACACAAAATATAAATATAAAATATCCCAAACAAAAATCACTAGAAACAGATAACAAAGGTATCTATCCATGTGAACCATGATCAACATACGATAGTATAAATTCCCTAACATATATACTACCTACAAATGAAGGTATTGATACCCGAGGCTAGTTTAATCGTTTCTTCATCAAGTTCCAAACCCCTGCAGTAATTCGGTTTATCCAATTCTAAATGCACAAGCTCTCTACAACCCCGCAATATTGTTGTCAGATAGCTCTTTTCCAACATTCTGTACAAATATAGGTACTTGAGTTTTGGAAGATAGGTGACTATACTAGCTATTTCGTCTTCAGACGGTTGACGACAAGAATTAAAAATATGCAAGCTCGAAATTTTTTTTGCAGTTTACCTTGATTTCATGTAATGTTTGTCTAAAGATGAGGATGTCTTCATGTCTATCACTTGGATTGAGCGGAATCCCCAAGAACTCCAGATGTTTCCAGTTCCGTATCAGTTGAGGTAGTATGGATATTGACTCATTGGACATCCGAGGCACCGACAAATGCGTCAAAGCAGGACACCTACAAATTTATAAATTTTCAACTCAATTTAAGAGAACTTCTTGTCCAAAAAGGAAAGTCATGGTTCTCAAAAGAGAAAAGATGTGAGAGGATGTAGGTGTTACAAATGTGAACAAAAATTCATGGCCATCAAAGTTCAAGGGATGGCAACTTAATAGAGAGATGGAGTTATCTATATAAATGTATTATACCAGGATATGATTACTTACTTTTCTGCAAGGTAGGGCAAAACCTCTAATTCTCTGAAGCCCCAATGAACTTCAAACACAGTACAGTTCCCATTGCTACGATCAATAATCGATTTGATCAACTTAGTGATGGTAAAGTTTTTGACCTTATGTGTATCCTCCAACCTACCCTTCATATAAAACCACGGAGATCGAATAGGGAGTGATACTGATAAAATAATTTGCTCCCAACACTTGGGCTCAAGGCTAGCTCTGTACCAAGACTTTACACGCAAAAGGCACAACCAATAACAGCGACTCCATCCCAGCTCTTCCAAGCACGTTCACTAAACAGTTGATTTCCAAATCCTCCCACTTCCTCCTGCCTCCCATCCTGTAAAGAACAGAAAGTATCAAGTATGATAATTTAACTTGGTATTTCTGATATTAAGAACAAAACACAGTAGGGCATGTAACACAACAAACAAAATACCTTTGTCTCTGTAACTGACTACCACGGTCCGGGATAAGGGCTAATCGAAGACAGTAAGCAATAATAAAACCCTCTATATGATCACTCCTTAGAAAAGTGAGGATGGATTTGTGGAGTTGTTGTCAGGCCTATCAAAGTGCATGCACATGATGATTGAGATACAATTTTTCAAGCCTATCAGTTAATATGCAGCTAGCCAAGGCCGCAATTATAATAAAAAAAATTCTATTTTTGAAACACCCCGACCCAAATTTACCCAATAAACAGTAATTACCAAATAACAGTGCCGACACGTGGCACAGACAGTATTTACAATAGGAGAATCCGGCCCAACGGCCCAAAGATAATAACATGACACCCGACCTCGGGTACAACAGCATCAAAAGCACAGCGGAAGCAATTTTAATGATACAGCAATAGCATGAATCGACTCGATGCAACTATGGATCCAGATCCGTCAGAGGAGATGCCGCAACCTGCCATGATGTGTTCCTGCACAAAGAACAACGTAGCCTGCCGATGGGGCAGGTGAGGGGTGAGATCTCCATAATCTCACCGACACATAACCCATGATGAACAACATAGCATATATTAACAGTCAAGAGCACATCAATACAGCATACGAGTAGAACACTGAACAAATACAGTCATAAAGAACAATGCGGACCATGCAAATGTCCACCCCATCGACTATGCAATGCACTGACCATCTAATACCGACTGTACCATACACTAGTGCCTGACCAGGACACTTCAACTCAACTACGTATTGGGTATCTGACCCAGTCTCGACAGACTATATAATACATACTCTAGTCCTGACAGACTATACTCAACAGAGGCTCCTCATCGCATGGTAACATACCGTTACTGTGCTTGCTGATCATCTAACCCGGTACCAAAACCAAACTCAAATCACGTGAGCCTCGCTCACCGGGTAGCCGACAATCAGCACGGACCATACCCAATCAACATCACAACCGGTCCCCGGGTAGAATTACAACACAACACGGCAACAGCAGTCACCACAACAACTTGTAACCACAACATCAACAATACTCAATATCCGATCAAAAACGACAAGTGATACTCACCCAACAATTATCAAAAGAAGCCAACAAACAAAGAACAACTGGCAACCGATGCCAACAACAATGGACTACGCACAACCAACGACAATAATTAACACCCGTAAACCGGCAACCTATGCCGACCACGGTCAACCGACTAAACTGAGGACTGACAACCTCCCAAGGTATGATCATGAGACATCATGCAAATGAACATATCACATCACAACCCAACAAAGCAAATGCACACTTCAAACAAGACTAAGCCAAGACCAAAAGAATATTTATTATTATTTCCAATTTTATCTTTTGGGCCCCGTCACTGGACAAGCTAGGGTCGTACCAGGTTATCAGTTAATTCCGGATGCCAGGTCAAAGAGAACCATAACATTCTTACCATACCGGGACCACGTCCCAAATTATCAAACCATACCGGGACCACGTCCCAAAACCGGATATTTGGTATATCCAAACCACTGGGTATTCGGTATACCCCAACCACAGGCATCGACATGCCAACCGGATATTCGGTATATCCGAACCACTGGGTATTTGGTATACCCCAACCACAGGCATCAACATGCCAACCAAATCAAGTAACCAAACCAAGTAACCGACCATAGCATCCCAAAATTAACTTTCAAACCATCGGGTCGTAATTATATTATCGTCATCAAAATCAAATCACAGGGATCGACATCCCTAACCAAAATACCGGGATAGACATCCCATCCAAATCCAAGGATCGACATCCTTATCACATTTATTATTAATCCATTTTATACTTTGAACCAAAGGACACAGAAAATCAACACGGGAATAAACATCCCAAAAATACCAAATCAAAATACTGGGATAAACATCCCGACAACAATCACAACAAATGCAATCATCAACAGTGCAATAAACGTCAAGCACAATAACCGAGTAATACAGGCACATATTGAAGGAAATCCATCCTCACAACAAATATCAACAAATATCACAAGAAATCAACAACAATAACCATAAGATGCAATGGAACCTATATGGTTCTAAGACCAACCATCCCGGCTATCCCGGGTGGAATGATGTATATGCAACCTCACCTGATACTCCTCGGAAGCTGGTATCCGGTTAAGCCTTGATATTCCTATAATATAACAACAGTAATCACTTATAATGCACAAACAAGATGATTATGCATGATGCCGGTTAACAATTATTAGACGGCTTATCAATTCTTTTTATTATTTCCATAATTCTCTTATTCATTTTTGTGGAGATTACTAACAACCTATTTTCCATTTGATATACTAATCATATTCAACATAAGTCAAAACCAAAACCGAGCGTCCAAGCCGATATCCCGGTCCTTAGGCCGCTTATGACAAAAAGGTATATGTACGTACACTTATACGTAGTGTATATTTAAGACAATACATTTGAATAAATCAAGTTACAACCCGTTAAATACTCACAGTCCATATGACGTAAATAATACTTATTAAACATAATTATTCATAAAAATCCTATTTGTAATTAATTGAAGTTATGACCTATATATACATATATATTAGATAGAAAAAATAACCGTTGTAAACGATATATATACATTCAGTAAATCTTATATAATCATAAGTACTTATATACATAAAACTATAATTAATTAAAAATATGGTCTAGCAATATCTATGCCGGTGAAAATAGCTACAGTAAGTTATACGATTTATATGTATATACTTGTATAAGATTAAAATCAATAATTTAATTAAGATATAGGTATAATATTATTTTAGCCTAGGATTACGGAAATAAATATATATATATATATATATATATATACATGTCTAGGCCTTTTATAATATAAATTCAACTAAACATAATTAAGGAAATACGGGAATTAAACTCGGTAGGCCTTCACGAACGTTTAGCCCATCGGAGGGTAAATCTAATATCAACATAATTTCAAAAAAATTAAATAAGAGACATAATAAACATAATTAAAATAAATAGCATGGGCCTTTTATTAATTAGCTCAATTAAAATTAAATGACCGAAGTTAAATACAATGGGCCTTTTACGAGCCCAGGTAAATGTAAATAAAATTAGAATCGGAAATTAAAGGCTATGGGCCTTTTTAATAGCCCAATCGGAAAATTAAATAAAAACAATAAATAAATGCATAAAGAAAATAAGTAAAAGCATATATAAAATAAACAAAGGCATAAATTAAATAACAAAAGAATTAAATAAATAAATAAAGCATAAATTAAATTATTAAAATCATAGGTTATTATTGTTAATTAACTTAATTATCCGTTTAATTAATTGTCTTTAAGTTCGAGTCCGTTTAATATTGTTCGGGTTCGATAGATGATGCAAAAGGTCCAAAGCTCGGGTCTTTACCCAAAAGGTCCATTCTCGGGTTCGCCGGAAAATACCCGAGACTGCCGGAAACACGCCGGATTCCGGCCGGTACTGTTCACGGTAGCAGAGCACCCAAAATCCAACACGCCGTTCAACAACACAGAAACCCCACCAATGACCATCTACGGCCAACGCCTCCACAGGAACACCCACAAGCTACCACCGACCATCAGCAGAACACCGATGTCCGCAACAGTTGCAGCCCTCACCATCCCAAAACACTCAACAAATCATCCAGCAACAACAAACCCACAAACAACGAGAAACACGAATTTAAGAAGGGATTAGCCCAAATCAACAGAAATTGGGGTAAAGGAAAAGAAAAGACTGTGGAAGGGAGAGGCTCACGAGCGGCAATTTACCCCGTCGGCGTTTCTGGCTTCAATCCAGGAGCAGCAAGCTTCGTTGGTTCCGCTGCAGGCTTAGGCGGCGAGGAGTGGAGAGGATCGGTGTCGTGCCTTACCCACTCTGCCACGAGAACGGCGACGGCAGTGACGGATTGTGGGTGACAGTCGAACTTGTCTCGTCTGGTGGCGGTTACGAGCAGAGCAAGGCGGCTGGGCGGCAGCTCTTTGTGGCGACGGAGGGAGGAAGAGATAAGGGAGGGCAGCGGCGGCTCTGAAGCGAGGGCGGCGATCTGCAGCAGAGGGGGAAAGGCGGCGGCGCTTCCCTGGCCTCGCTGGGGGTCGCGGTCTTCTCCTTGGTGGTAGCGAGATCGCCAGGCGACGGTGATGAAAAGGTTGCAGGGAGAGGAAGATGGGCTGGCGGCTATGGAGGACAAGGGTGGTGGTGTCGGTGGTGACGGTTGTAAGCAGAGGAGAGAGGGGTAGAAGAAGAAGAAGCAGGGAGGAGGTGTTGCGGTCGAGGGCAGAGAAGGAGAAGGAAAGCAAGAGGGAGAGGCGAGGCAGGAAAGGAGAGGACGAGGAAAAAGGAAGAGGAGGAAGAAAGAGAGAGAGGGGTGCAGGGTGAATCGGGGAAGAGATGGTGAAGATAAAGAAAGAAGAAGGGAAAGAAAACAAAAGAAAATAGGGAAGAAGGGACAGAGGGTCGGCGGCTGTAAGGGAAAAAGAAAAGAAGGAAGAAAATGAGAAGAAGAATACAAGGAAGAAAAGAAGAAAAGAAAGGGGGTAGGGCCGGCTGAAGGAAAAACCGGGAGAGAGAAAAAGAAGTAAAAGGAAGAAGAGGAGAAAGGAAAGAAAAGGAAATAAGAGTGGCCACGTGGCAAGCCACGATTGGCCGGTCCGGATTCTCGTGTCGGAAAAACGAAATCGCAGGGGTACTCCCGTCTTTCCGTCCCGAGTCCAAAAATACAATTTGGGCTCGGAAAATCCGATTAATACCCCTAAGCGTCGTCCAAGTCTCGGAATTGAAAACCGAGGCTCGGTTTACGAAAGACACTCCAAAACGTGTATCGGTATTAAACCTTGTGTTTTAACATTTTAACAATTATTCTTTTATAAAATTCAAAGTAAATCTCCAAAGATTAGTATAATAATATGGAAAATAAAAGATGAAATTTCTTTTGAAATTATATTTGGTAAATCATTACACAAAGATTTCATAGCAAAGTATTAATAATATTGCTATTAATGTTGATTAGAAAATAATAATATTTAATAATAACGGTAACAACAACAATAATAATTTTGAGAGTATAAAGATAATAGTGAGAATAATAAAAAAATTAACTCAAATTGGTTAAATTCTTGATTAACCGCGATAAATTTTTTTAACCACCGTAAAAGTCAAAATAGAACGGTAAAATTAATAGAAAATTTACCCGGGTCGTTACAATTTTGTTATTTGCATAATATAAAACCCAGAAAAATCAATCTAGCAACAACATATATATTAGAATATAAAAAATTAGGGTTACAAAATCATGGCAAAATGTGAGAATTAAAAAATAGTTCTTACTTTTGTGAGAATCAGCGAGAAATAAAACGAACGGAAAAGAGCAGAGACTGAACAGAAGAATAATGAATGATACTGCGAAAGCAGCTGTGTTGTTGCGGCAGAAGGTAGAATTTTAAGTCAAGAGGGTAAAACGATTTCTTTGCAGAAAGATAAGGGCAGTGTTTGATTAGGTTTAGCTATTTTAAGAATGTGTATAGAAGACAATAATGACAGTCCTTAATTAGGTTTAACTATTTAATTTTTAACTTTTAAGGCATGTGTAGATAAACGTAGTCTTATGGCTTTATCGCTTCTCTAAACGTTTGCTTTTCTTTTTGGAAAAAAAAAAAAGAAAGAAGAAAGACGGAGGCCAGCTTTGAACGAAAAAATGCCAAACTTGAACTTGAACCTGCATTCTCCATAGTTGCGATAGTATGGGCAATGACTCGTTGGCCAACCAACTCGAGGACAATCCCTTCAAACAAGGACACCTAGAAGTTGATGAATCTTCAAGTCAATTTTGAAAGAAGAAAAAAAATAGAAGAAGTGAAAACATAGACGGGAAATAATAAGGTCTCCATTACTAACCCCCTATGGATCCCCTCCCTATTTGCGAGATCAACTACACTTTCAAAAGCACTGGCATGCATTAATGCTTTCTTGTTTTCTTTCTGTTGATTTAAATTTGTTGTATTGATAGAGTCCTTAATTATGTGGATTGTCTCACAAATGATCGTTAACCGTGCACGCATACATCATGTCCTTGTAAATCTCTAGCCTTTTGCAGTAATGTTATATAGCCTGTGTGAGATTTTGTTCTCGGAGTTGATGCATATTGTAGAAGTAAAAGTTTTGTAGATAAACTTAATTAGAGATTCTATGTTTAGCATACAAAAATTAGATTCTATGCATCATATATTATATATATTAGGCATTTCATGAGTTACGCGATCTTAATCTGGTTCAGTAACATTTGGCATATATATTATATAGGTGGACAACTTAATATTGATTGTATCTCCTTAATTTGGTTATTCGATTGGAATATATAAACTAAAATTTTGGATTCCTGTGATCTGTTCTTATAACCTGGTCGTTTAGGGATGATGGAGACCGAAACTTGAGCTTAGGTTGATGGTCCTTTAGGCCAGAATGGGCAATTAGTGCAAGGAAANCATTAGCTCCTAGAGTGCTGCGTTCCCGAGACTCGAACTCGAGATCCCTTGGTTAAGCTAGAACAACTCCAACCAATTGATCTAACCCATCGGGGTTGGCTTTAGGTTAACTTTAACTCTGCCACAGATCAACGATAATTGATAAGGAATTTCATCCTCGTTAGAACTCATAGGTGGAGATTGTTTATAGTTTATACACCCTGGTGGAACCTATCCTCCCACGAGGATGGACTTCCATAGTCTCAATTCAAGGTTATTTAATTTCACTGAATAATCAATTTTCAAATTATTTTCTTCTAATTTGGCCTTGACAAGCAACATCCGACTTTTAGACCCTACTAAACAAAGTATAAAGGACAAGCCACAAGGTGTATGCATGCCAATCAATCGGTCTAGCATACTAAAAAAAGACATGGCAAGATTAAACTCTGAAAGATACCATTCACACCGAAGCAATTAGCAATATAGAAACCTTATTAAATCCCACGTTGAAGAAAGAAATGCGCAAAAAATATTAGGAACCAATCTCGAGGCAAAACCAATCTCACCAATTACATTCCAGCAATGGCGTCCAAAATCTCCTATAAATATGACCACAAAGTTCCTTAGTGAACAATCAAGGCCAAACATATATATATATATATTCTTGATCTCTAGTTACTAGAAAGCTTTCCTTGATTATATATCTTTCTCATTATAATTAGCAGCGATGGCGCCGGGGTTGACTTGGGTTCTATCGGAAGAGGCTTGTCAAGTGGCGGGGTTGCTACCCAAGGCCAAGAACATATCTGGTGGCATTAAGGTACCAACTGCCAGTATCACAGATTTTGATATCAGTCTTCAACGTGACAGTATAGAGTTCAACTTCAAGATATCTGTGAATAACCCATATCAAACTCCACTTGATAGCAACCTTTCCTACGTTGTCAATAGCGCTGGCAGGTATTGTATACTTTTTTTTTTTTATGATCCTCTTTGCTCTCATAGCAATACACGAACTAATTAATTTGTTGTAGAGACAATATATGTAAATATATATATACAGCAGCAGTCCCAACCTTACTTCTTTACGTCATGGATGGGATTGAATTGTTTCATGAAGAATGTCATTCATGCATGCATGTAGATACGTATAGGACGGACTTATCGTGAATATACCTATTATATGCAGCAATATTGCTAGACAGGAACGAAGTCGTCTGAGCTACATTTCCTATACTTGGGTTTTATATTAGAAGTCATCATAACATCGCGTGAAAGATTGAAATACCAACCATATATATTTTAAGCATCTTCTCATCTGAGTTTGTGATTGGCGTCAGAATTGTTGCATCGGGAACCATACACCCCGGCGAGATAAAGGCCAACGACACCACAGTCCACTCTGTGCCCCTGAAAGTGCCATACGATGTAATGGTGAACTTGGTGAGCGATATTAATGCTGCAGACTGGGACATTGACTATGAAGTGGAGTTGGGTCTTGGCATTGGCCTTCCTGTAGGAAAGATTAAGATCCCTCTTAAAAAGAATGGAGAGATCCAGCTCCCCCCCATCTGTAGTCTGCTTCAAAAGCTCTAATGGATTCTGCAGTTAATTTGATGTTTTACCTTTCTCGTTGGATGGGAGAGAGTTGAGAGTTTACGTTTAAGCTCCATCTGGGAAAACTAATTATCTATTCTAGTTTCATTTCCTGCCAGTTTTTTTTTTTTTTTCATTTCCTGCCAGTTGTTGGTGTAATAAAAGTATGTTTGCCAGAGTTGAGATGTCTACGTTTAAGCTCCATCTGGGAAAACTTATCTGTTCTAGTTTCATTTCCTGCCAGTTGTTGGTGTAATAAAAGTATGTTTGCCATTATTCCAAGCACATTTACTTTGTAGTTGATTCGCAAATCTTTCAACTTTTGGCCTTCCATATCTAAAATAAATCCCAAAACTATCAAGCCAAAAAAAACTCATTCAAACTTGAATACATTGATGGAAGAAACAAATAACTAAATACTGATATGCAAAAAAAAAAGTTTGCCAAATAGCTGATGCGTAGAGTAGAACTCTAATTAAGCCTCAATTTTTGTGTACATATATGGCTGGGAGAATCAGTTCCCTGTACATAGGAGAAAAAAAGTTAATTTGTACTGTAGTGTAGCCATGTCTTACCACTGCCCATATATACGATCGTCTAGGTACAAAAAGTATAAACAAATATTCAAGAATATTAGAGGATTCATCTATTCTCAAATTAATGAGGGTCACACAAAACTTAAATATCCCAGACACTAGAACAGATAACAAGGTAACCATGTGAATCATGATCAATAGACGATCCCTGACATACAACTTATAAATGAAGGTATTGATATGACGAGGCTAGTTTAATCGTTTCTTCATCAAGTTCCAAAGGCCAGTAGCCCGGTTTATCCACCAGAAAATACACAAGTTATTTACAACCCAGCAATATTGTCCATAATGTGAAATTTGGACCCGCAATTTGGAAGCCCAATAAAGAAAGTAGCCCGGTTACAAGCTCACTGAGGTTAGAACATAAGAGTCTGGGCTTAGAACCTTTGTAGCCACAGTGTTCACAAGACCTGCAGAGAGAGAAAAAACGTAACAATATTCCCAAGACCCGCAGAGAACCTCTGTGGACAAGAGGTTCCAAGCCCATTTGGAACCGGCCAAGAGAACATTTGGACCCGCAGTTTGGAAGCCCAAAAAAGAAAGTATGTGCCCTTATTAACCCATTTGTTATCCCTAATGTGTTTTCCTTTAAAGCATTTAAGTATTATATAACTTACTATCCACCAAAAAATTATATAAAAAAAGTGTAGACAAACGTAGTCATGTCTAGGGGTCGCAATGGGGCGGGGATTCCTCCCTGCAACTTAAAACTATCCCCATCCCCATCCCCATCCCATCCCCATTCCCCGCGGCAGGGGAATTTTGTCCCATCTCCGCTCCTCGCACTCCCCGCAGATCTCCACGGGTCCTCGCAACTCAAATTGTTCATGTTTAAATATTTACAAAAAGGTTGAACTTTAGTTTCAAGCCATTACAAAATACATAGTGTAACTACAAATTATATATTACTATCTAACACCACATATTACCACAAAAATTTAAAATCTAACCAACATGATGATGAAAAATACAATAAAAGTAAGTGAATTTAACCGAACTTGTAGTCTATATTATATTATTCTTTTATCTTTTTTGTTTTTTATTTGAACAAAATGACTAAAAATCCTATATGAAGTATTAACTAGAGGGGTAAAATGGTCATTTTATAGATTTGCGGATCCTCGCGGGGCGGGTGCTATAATCCCCATCCCCATCCCAAAGTTAGTTTCGGGTTGAAAATCCTCCGCATCTTCGTCCCCACGGGTCAATAATTGTCCTCATCCCTATCCTCATAGCGGGGAATCCCTGCGGATCCCCAGGACAATGGGGATTTTTGCCATCCCTAGTCATGTCATTGCTTCTCTAGACGTTTGTTTTTCTTTTAGGTAAAAGAAAAGATGGAGGCCAGATTTGATGGGGAAAATGTCAAACCTAGACTTGGACTGCATTCTAAGAAATGTATAGCAACCCTCTAACCACTAAGCCACCAATCGCTTCGAACAAGGACACCTAGAAGTTGATGAACCTAAGCCATATTTGAAAGAAGATAAAAAAAAATAAAAGAAGTGAAAACATAGACAGGAAATAATACTATTGATTACAATGCCAAGGTCTCCGTTACTAACACCTAGGGAGTTCCCCTCAATAATAGTATACATATTATCTTAGCTCTTTTTTTTTTCCGGAACATATTTTCCATTAATCCTGGATTAAAATACATAATAACAGTAACAGTAGATCTAGGAGGACTCACTATCTGTACTACTACACAAGACTTCTACTCTAACATAATTACATAAAAAACATCTTATATCATACGGGAAAAAAAAAAACATTTGATATCATAAGAAGAATGTTAGCAATACATTATTATACATACTCTCAGTAATGAAGTCACGTTACTATTATTACTATTGTTATTTGAAGGAAATTTCTCCTTTTTTTAGAAGAAAAAATCTTTGGGTTTCGCTAAAGCTCAAGGAAAAATCTCTTATATATATGCTGGATATTTTTTTTTAAAAAAAAAACTATCATGCTAAGCACCACTGTTTAAAGCGGTTGACTTCTTTTTTTATGAGAGGCTTTAGGGATTTTAACCCCGACACGCCGGCACAGATTAGCGATAAGGATTTTCAGTCTCGTTATCTAGAATCTCATAATTAAGTGGATAGTAGTATGGTTTATAGTTTAAACATCCTCGCGGAATCACGAGGGTGGACTTCCATTCCATAGCGTCACTTCAAGGTTGGCCCCTAAATTGCTATAACTGCGGCTTCTTTAGTGCTTAATCCTTTGATTGGTGGTGCTAGGTTATTTAATTTCACTGAGTAATCAATTTTCAAGCTCTTCTTTAAATTTGGCCTTGACAAGCAAGATCTGACTTCTAAACCCTAATACTAAACAAAGTGTAAAGGACAAGGTGTATGTATGCCAATCGGTCTAGCATATATACTAAAAAAAGACTTGGTAAGAGTAAACCCTGAAAGATACCACATCCATTCACACTGAAGCAATTAAATAATACAAGAGAGTGATCTTAAACCTTATTAAATCCCAGTTGAAGAAAGGAATGCGCAAAAAATATTAGGAACCAACCTCGAGGCACAACTAGGAGTTGCTCCAAAATCTGCTATAAATATAACCACAAGTTCCTTAGTGAACAATCAAGGGCAAACATACATATATATTCTTGATCTCTAATTAGAAAGCTTTTCTTGTTTATCTTTCTCTCTGTGATTAGCAACAATGTCGGGTTTGACTTGGGTTCTATCCAAAAAAGAGACTTCTGACGTGGCGGGGTTGCTACACAAGGCCACGAACATATGGGGTAGCGTTAAGATACCAAATGCCAGTATCACAGGTTTTGATATCACTCTTCACCGTGACACTCTAGAATACAAGGTTAAGATCTCTGTGACTAACCCATACACAGCTCCACTCCCTACTGGCGACCTTCCCTACGTTGTCAAAAGCGCTGGCAGGTAGATAGATATATACTTTTTTCATGATCCTCCATTTTTTCATGTCTAATATGTAGCAATATTGCTAGCTAGGAACGAAGTCTGCGCTATATAATTTTCTACTTAGGTATTAGAAGTCATCATAACATATTAATTGTGCGTGAAAGATTGAAATACCAACCATATTTTAAGCATCTTCTTATCCGATTTTGTGATATATGTGTATGTTGGTGTCAGAGTTGTTGCATCAGGAACCATACCAGACCCCGGCTACCTAAAGGCTAAGGACACTACAGTCCTCGATGTGCCCCTGAAAGTGCCATACGGCGACATGGTGAGCCTGGTGAAGGATATTACTGCAATCTGGGACATTGACTATGAAGTGGAGTTGGGTCTTGGCATTGTCCTTCCTGTTGTAGGAAAGATTATCATCCCTCTTAAAAGGAATGGAGAGATCAAGTTCCCCACCATCCGTAGTCTGTTTTAAATTAATTGTCTTATGGATGGATTTTGCAGTTAATTTGATGTTTTGTCTTTGTCGTTGGAAGTGTACGTGAGAGTTGAGATGTCTAAGTTTAAGCTTCATCAGGGAAAACGTTTCTAGTATTCTAGTTCCATTTCCTGCCAGTTGTTGGTGTAATAAAACTATGTTTGCCTTTATTCCAAGCACATTATATTTACTTACTAGTTGATTCCCAAATCCTCCGACTTTTGGTCTTCCATATATCTAAAATTAATCCCAAAACTATCAAACCAAAAAAAAAAAGAGGGATCTAGGAAAGAAACAATCAACTAAATACTTATATGCAAAACAAGAAGTTTGCTAAGTATTGTGTGAATAGTTGATGCGTAGAGTGGAACTCTTTAAGCCTCACTTTTTTTTTGTAC
Organism: Turnera subulata; assembly: GCA_028386065.3. NCBI lineage: Eukaryota > Viridiplantae > Streptophyta > Magnoliopsida > Malpighiales > Passifloraceae > Turnera > Turnera subulata. The sequence continues at coordinate 471 of JAKUCV010002119.1, read as the reverse complement.
AAGTATGCCTTAATACCCTGTACAAAGAGGAGAAAAGTCAATACTAAATTTTTGGCACAAATAAAAGTCTTCTCAAAAGAAAGAGATGGAGCAGATTTCGTAAAGAAAAAGAACTGTGGTTTTATAATTAACTATCCCAAACATACTAAAAAAGAAAATGTGTATAACCATGTGAATTATGACTAACAGCCAACAGTATAAAATCCCTGGACATGATATGCTATTTATATATAAAGGTTTTGATATGCGAGGCCAGCTTCATCGTTTCCTCATCAAGTTCCCAAGAGAAGAAACTGCCACAGCCCGGTTTACCCACTACTAAATACTCAAGTTCTCTACAACCCCGCAGTATGGTCTTCAGATACTTCTCATTGCGCATTCCGTATAAATACAAGTGCTTGATCTTTGGAAGATAGGCGACAATAGCACTTATTTCCTTTTCCACGAATAGGTCATGACGATGAAAGATAT